>PVKP010012761.1:0-57344 GCA_004027715.1 Plecturocebus donacophilus | reverse complement strand
TTTCATTAAGTTGGTCTTCGACCTCTAATATCCTTTCTTCTACTTGATCAATTCGACTGGTAAAACTTGTGCATACTTCACGGATTTCTCGTATTGTGTTTTGCAGCTCCATTAATTCGTTTATGTTCTTCTCTAAATTGTCCATTCTTGTTAGCATTTCGTCAAACCTTTTTTCAAAGTTATTAGTTTCTTTGCATTGCTTTAGAACATATTCTTTTAGCTCACAGAAGTTTCTTATTATCCACCTTCTGAAGCCTAATTCTGATGATTCTTCACACTCGTTTTCCATCAAGCCTTGTTCCATTATTGATGAGGAACTAGCGTCCTCTGCAGAAGGAGAGACTTTCTGATTTTGAGTGTTCTCAGTTTTTTTACGGTGGCTTCTTGGCATCTTTATGGTTTTATCCATCTGTCGTCTTTGTAATTACCCACTTTCAAATCAGGTCTCTAAGTGGACGTCGAGCTTGTTAATTCTCAGCTCTGGAATCTATGTACTTTTCACTGTGCGACTCGCAACGCTAGCTAAGACAGCAGTGTTGAAATTCGTGGTGCTTTTCTGCACGGGTGTCTCCGGTCTGGCTTCTCAGTCCCTTTTTCAGTCAGCTGGCTGGACTGCTCTGACTTCCCAGAGCGCCAAACATCATCCAAAAGGAGACTCAGTCCCGTTTACTCTGCACCAAGAGCCGCCGAGTCGAGGCGCCGGCAAAAAAGCCGCGCCAGCCGAAAGGGTCACACTGGCGACCCGTGGGGCTCCTCCACTGGGAATGTCCTGGTCCGTGGGCCGCAAAAATTTATCGGTAAGTGTGGCGTCCACTGGCTCTCTGCGCTTTTACTGGGAGCTGCAGTCCTGAGCTGCTAGTGATCCGCCATCTTGGATCTCTCCAACTGTTTAGTTCTTAATAACAACCTAATGCTGCCCTCAAGTCACTAATAATTGTTGCTGTATCTACTTGCCCTTTATGGATTAAGATTTAGTGCAGTCTCTGTTAGTAAATGTAGATGGATAATCCATCTCTAAAAATCAAAGTTCAAGAATGTATGCTTGGAATATAACTTCTGGGATTCCTGGGATAGAACAGCAGCTCATCTTGCAGCCCATAACCAGACAGTTCAGAGAGACCAGGTTTATTGAACTGAAGCAAATTTAAACCAGTGATATTTATGAAGTCAGAATCCAGGAAAAGGAAACTAAGTTTGTAAGCTTAAGAAAATATAAAGAGTGGCCTTGAGAGTAATAGTCATGGTCTTTTAAAACAAGTACTGATGTCGTATTTATGAAAAATACAGGTGGTATTTGGGTGCAGGTTGCAGGAAAATTCTAAGCTTTATAATTTAGGATTTACAAAAGAATAGTTTTCTTGAGCCATCAAAATGGCTTATATATATAATTTTTCACAAGCCATTTTGATAAGAATATAGAAAAATGAGAATATATATATGTACACTCTATATAAACACAGTATATACACTACATATAAAGAGACTCACATACATATACATATGTATTATGTGTATTCATATAGGTGTGTAAGTGTCTCTCTAGATATGTATAAAAGATCTTCAATAATGTATCATCAACTTTTTGTAAAATTCTTTAAAAACTAGATTTTATTTTTGCTTGAAATAATTTAATTGAAGTAATGAAATACAAGAGAGTCCTTAATGAGCTTTGCAGGGACTTAAATATACTCAAAGATCTAGAAATACAACTTTAGAAAATAAACTTGAATATCTTCATTTTTGAGATCAGATTCATAGAAAATCTGTACTTAACCATGATTGGCTTTGTTATATAATAAGATAAAAATAATATTACTATGCAGAATTGAGATAATTATGTAGGCAATAATTCCACACCATAAAAATTAGTAAAATGATTTGAGATTGATGAACTTGTTTAAATCACATTACTTTAAGGTACAAAATTTAATACATATTTTTCAACTTGAAAGGTTGACAGGGGAAATATATGTAGAGGAGTGACTAAGAAGCATACAAATACTCTTTTTAAATTAGATAACAATAAATCAAAATCAATTTCTGTCAGTAACTTTTTGTAAGCAAATGAAGTTAGTGTCTTAACTTTTTCAGGCTTGAAATTTTTGTTCATTCTTTAGTTTTCAATTATAATTGAAAAATCTTTTAAGAGAAAAAATTTCTGGATAATTTATCTTACAGCATTAGTGGGTAAAACAGAGACCTCTATATAGTTCTTTGAAGAAGCAGCTCATTCAAAGATGGACTGGAATCGTCACATATCACTCTTATAAGTTTTTTCTTGTATATATGTTTTCTGCTGGGAAGTGAATCTACAGTAACAGCAGCATTGTTTGTCAATGTCCTCCTGTGATTGTTAGCAATGCATCGTTGCACATATTGTTTCAGGCAAAAAATTAGTATTTTGCATTAGAAGAGGATAATTAGGCAATAAGATACAAAAGCGAGTGTGGTTATCATGAGATAAACACACACATGGGGTGTTATGAGGCACAGCCAAGTGTCTGTAATCCCTCTAGGGTATGATTATCTCGTGATAACCACACACCCTGGAGTTGCCTTATTGCTATTATAAAATATCTTTATTATAGGGAGAAATGTGCATTTTTGTGCAGAAAGGCGACAGAGCTGGCAATTTAGAATGCTGAACAGCAGTTTCAGCTGAGCTATGTGGTTTACATAGATTAATCTATCCCATTGGAATGTTTCCCCAGCCAAAAAAATGTTCCCTAAATCCAAGCAGTCATAATCTGTAGTGATGTGCAGCTATTTAGAGCATTTGAGAAATTCCCTGCCTGCTTCTTAGACTGCTGGTTTGATGGTTGCATAGGGTGAATGCTGAGATGCACAATGACGAAAGGATATACATACATGGTGTTCTGGAAACTAGGTGTTCTGGGAACCCAAATTGTGATTCATACAAGATGTCAAATTTCTATGCTATAATTTTATCTTGATCAGAATAAACGTGTTAAAAATCTTATGTAAATTTTACATTACAACAGAAAATTTGGTAAGAGAGAAATTACTAAGAAACATCAACATTAGGATGCAATTCAAAAACTTAAGGGAAGAGTAAATGAATGTCCTACATAAAAGATGACAAACTTACTGCCAATGGACTGAAGGGAACTGAGGGCTTTAAACCTGAAGAAATGAAAGCCAAAGTATGAAAAACATCCATTAATATCTGAATTATAATCATGAGAGTGGATTTATTCTCTATGGCCCCAGAGACAATTAATTTAGGTGGAAATCACGGGGGAAAGGATTTCATTTTATCATGAGAATTCACCTTTAAAGTTTGAGTGCTTATAAAATATAATGGTGTTTCCTGAAAAAGATAAACAATGTTTAAGCAAAGATGGAGTGATAAATTAGGAGAGATTCCTCCATTAGAGAAGTTTTCTCCTATCTCTAACACTGATTCTAGAATAAAATTTAAAGTTATGGATACATATAAAATCTGAGAAGAAAATCGACATCACCAAATGAGTGAGGACTGAAAAGAGATTGTGAATCCAAAGCATATCCCAGATATCTTCTATTGGGAATAGAAATAAGTACTTCTTGTATGCATCATGAGTTCTTAAGTATGCTAAATGCACTAAAATAAAACTTCATTGTAGTGAGACATCTTTGCTGGTTAAATTTAAAGTAATGGTTATATGGAACATATTAGATTTAAAAATCACAATTCTCTTTTCTGTGAATCTGATATATTATTAACCTGATATTCTAAAAGTGATGAAATCAGGGCATGGGCAGTAAACATTTTATCTCAATAAGTTTCCACTGTTATTAAACAAATGTGAGGTAAAGTCAGCAACAGGCCAGTCTATAAATTGTGTATAAAATGAAATAAATATTTATATTCATGTTTGGGCAGCCAAATCTTCGGCGGGAGAAAAGTCCATAGAATTTAACCAAGCTTTGGTACTTTCATGAGGGTCATCAAAATGTGTCAAACCTAATGTAAGACTATTGTTTAATACGGAATATGAAATCAATGTAATCAATTCAATTGAATAAAAAAAAACTTCTAAGAATATATGCCATGCCTTTTAAATGCAGCAAAGCCAGTAATTGGTTTAAATGTAAAAGTAAATTGCATCAACAGATCTCCTACCCAGCCATGTTGATGCTTTATTGGTTTCTGCATTTCACTAACTGATAAGCTTTCATGTAAAATCAATACCTCAAAGTCTAATATATTTTGCATTGTTATGTTGCGGGTTCTGGAAGCCAAAATACATTTTTGATGTATAACTCCAGATCTTTATTTTATAATAAAACTTGCCATGGGGAAAATTTAAAGGGACACTATTTGTTTTCTAAATATGCAACAGTATCTTCCACATAATTGACAATTGTTTCAACTGAATGCTATCATTTCTAGTTTAAATCCCCATCTTTTAATTTAGCCCTAGGCCATACCTTTTAAAGAAAATGCCATCCATGAAGTATCAGATGCTTCAACAGGGCCAGACTTGTGTATCTCCCTAGTAGAGCTGTGTGAAAAATTTCACACCTACATTGAAACTGCCAAAATATGCTTCTTCACTCTTTTCAGTACCAAGGGGAAAACATATACTTTTTCCCTTTGGGCAGTTTTGACAGTTTTAATACAAGTGAAAAGCAGGTTTTGCCAGCAAGAAAAAAAAAAAGGAAAGAGAAAGAAATCTTGAATTATAATATGAGAACCTCAGTCAAGGGGGAGGTGGGAGATTCTTATCCAGGGATGACCATATGATCAGCAGCATTCAATTACTTGTGGAGAAGATCAGGGCAAGTGAAAGAGGCCAGACGTTTTAAAGGAAAAGCTAATATTAAATAAAAATAATTTTTAAAATGGCAATAAAAATTTGAGCTTCCTGCAGCATTTTCGCTCAGAGTTAAATCATAAGTAAGGCCAATTACTTCTAAGAACCTATCCACACTGACAACATTAGTCCCTCCCCTCCTCTGCACCCCATGTACTGTCAATGTTTAGAAATCTTCCTTGGCATGAAGAGCGAGAGATAAAAATATAAAAGTCATCTAATATATCCCTGAGACATCTCACTGCCCTGTAGAAAATTACCCTTTCTTCTTCACTTTCTTCTCGAAATTTTTAAGGAATCTTGCAACTTTATGAGAGAGA
The DNA here is from genome assembly GCA_004027715.1 of Plecturocebus donacophilus. Taxonomy (NCBI): domain Eukaryota; kingdom Metazoa; phylum Chordata; class Mammalia; order Primates; family Pitheciidae; genus Plecturocebus; species Plecturocebus donacophilus. The sequence continues at coordinate 52,204 of PVKP010012761.1, read as the reverse complement.
AAAAATCCTTATTTGCTGAAAGGTTTTTAAATAGAAAATTGTTATTTGTGATGACCACTTTTCTCAAACACTGCAATTCCCAAACACTCAAAGGTTAGAAAAAAGAAAAAAAAAAACAGGTCTAGAAAATACATAGAGATGTAGCACAGGGGATTCAGTCAAGCAGAGAATGCTTCTGGACCCATGAATTTCTGTAACATTTTACACTCTTTAGTCATGCTTTAAAACAATTGAACACTCAACATAAACATCAAGTCAATGGATAATCAAATGTGCTGAACCATTCTGCATCCACTCAAACTCATCTGGTAGAATACTATACTTTCAGAACACATGGAATGAATTTTAACTTGACTCTTATGTAAAGTCTACACTACATGCAGTTCAAAGCATTTACATAAAGATGCTTCTTTTGTCACTTTGAAGATAGGGTTACTATGTATTGAGAGACCAAAACTGATGGACCTTTTATACAAAGAGGGAGGTAGCTTTTATATTGTTTGGGTTTTGTAATGATCTTAGAAGAGGAAAATTTTGAGTTCTATATTTGTTAATTTAGAAGAAAAAACTGCTCATGAATGTATTGTAGGATTTGCCTTTTGAATTATTTTATACTTGTTCATTACATAATGTAAATAGTCATTTCAGTAAATGCTATTTTATTTCAACTTTTCTGTACCTAATCACCATAGACTATTGGATCTATAAAACTAATGTCTGGGCATAAGCAGACACTATGCCGCATGTCAACATTTTTGGAGGGGAGAGAAACAGAAGGGGGAACGTGTTTTATTGTTTGTATCGTTTTTAAAAATGAACTTTTCCAGTGACATCACATTAACTTTGTAGTCTCATTCAGAGTTGAGTTCAACTTTCCCTCCTGAGGACCCCTTCCAAACAACCATCTTCTGACACTATGGCTCTGGAAATTGGGGCAGGGCTTACAGTGTCTTGTCTCTGCCAATGCTTTTCATTATCTTCCACTCCCCTCATCTGCTGAAGTTGGTCCTCCAGTCTGCTTGTGTGTCCTCATGTCTGCTAATGCCAGCTCTAACCCAATACTGGACCTACTACTATTTACACCGTCCTGGCACCATTCAGATAGGTGTTACCATTGGAACTGCTTCCACAACACTGTCTCTTCTGGAGATGCTAGAAGGTTGTACTCACTACTTTGCATAGCTCTTTCTGCATCATATGCCAGAGCCTTTGGGTGAAAACGTGTTTGTTGTTGAAAAAAGTCTCCTTTCTCTTTCTTGGAGACTCAGATTCACGTGCATAGAGGCTGAGATAGAAAAGCGATCAACTCCATGTTATCCTCACACTGTTCCTTCCCTTTGACTATAGAGGAAAGGCTATAAGATTAAGGTTTTCCTCTTGGCTTCCTCTCAGGACAGTTTCTTTTCCAGTCACCTCCTCTGCTTATCCCACCTTCCCAACCTGGACCCATACATCCAGGATACAGATACAGTTTTGTCAAGTTGTGGCAGACACTGCTGATTTGTTTTTCCATTGTGCTTTTGCTCCTTTACTTTAGCAATAGAACCTCTCCACCAATTTACCCCTAAATCTCAGCAAGGCATGAGGTAAATCAGCTAGACACTATATTCCCCAGCCTCCCTTCTAGTGAGAGGTAACTCGATTACTAAATTCTTGTGTGGTAGGTTGACTTATATACAATCCACTCTCTCTCATTACCCCTTCTTCCTGGCTGGGGAATGACAAGAGCTGGCACAGCTGCCTTGGGCCCAGAGATGGGAGCCACATGTGGGGGATGGCAGAGAAGACCAGGGTCTGGGCTCTACAGATCCCATGAAGGAAGTAGAGCTACCAGCTTTGAACTGCTCATCTCTGAATTGTTACCGGAGAGGAAAACAGGCTTCATGTTTTTGCCCCACTCTATTTTTCAGTATCTTTATTACAGCATTTTGATCTGCACTCCAAACAAAATACTACGGTTGAAAAGAGAGGAGGCATTCAGTATGTAATTTATCATACACCAGAAAAAGTAGTAAATCAATGAACTCAATTTTTTTCTATATTTTGGCAGGAGAGGTTTGGACGGAAATACTTTCACAATTACATCACTGAAATAGAAAAAAAAAGTGACTGGACACCTTTAGCATTGGGGTTAATACAGCTTGCAAATAAACTGAACCAGTATCTCAAGCCAAAAAAAATGAAGTTGAATGTGGAAATAGCCCATATATGCAAGAACTGTGTGTACCACAAAGTATTACTTATATCATCATCATTATTTTACTGATATAATTATTTGTGTTTTAGCCTGATCAAAGACCTGAAAAGAAATAATGTATCTGCTAGTGTTTTAAATATACTTTAATAATTCATCCAATATATATTTGTGAACAATATGCAGAAAGTCCTGGCAGAGGATGTACCACAGGTCAATATAACAGCAATCCTGCAAAAACTGATTGTATTAATATATGTGTTCGAATTCAGATGAATATTCACACAAGGCACTAAAATATACCTATCACTAAAGAGCAGATTTCCCAATTGTGCATTTGTTGATCTGTTTTTATAAATATAGAACATATGATTCTAGAAAAATATAAAGAACAAATGAGGACACAGCTTAAGAGAAGGCTAATGGATGTGTTCTAGCAAAAAGGTCACAATAAGAAAAAAATGACTGGTTTAAAGAGCAATTGAGTGAGAGGAGAAAGGTAGTTCTATGTGGTCCCATTAGGTAGGAAACGCACATTTTTTTTTCTGCTTGGAATCTGTGGGAAGCATTTTTAATGTTGTGTACCTCTTTGTATGTGTGGCTACCTAACTGCCTTGTCTTTTCATGAAGGTAACTGGTTTAGCCTGTGAAATGTTCATTGATCTAAGTGGATGGGTCTGAGGGGAAGGGCTTGTCAGCTGGGACAGCTTATCAGAAGGGAGTTGTTCTTGCCACTCGCTCCTTTCTATTTCTTCCTAAACCAGGGAAAATTCCCCTGGGAGCATCAAGACCTCAGAGGGAGCATTGCAGAGACTCAGGAGATGAGAAACGGTTTGTAAATGAGCATTTAAAACATGAAAACACTCTTATTTTTAAAGCCAATGAGTATAAAGTAGCAGTAGGAGACGTGAGTTGACAGCTGGGACTCTTCATCCGTCTGGCCAAGGGATTCTGAGTCAATCGCTGACGGATGAGAAGTAGGACTGGGAGAGCTTGGGCCTGTCAGAATCTGCTCAAAATTCCTGGGCTTGACATTTCAAACCAAATTCAAACCTTCCAGCACTTGAGATTAAAGAGAATGTTTACAGAAAAATAAAAGAGGCTTGAAAATGCTTATTAAGAGGCATCTTAGAAATCTTTTATAAAGCGTCATCTGTGATTATTTATATGCAAATGAATCTGAATGTGCTTGGCATACATTATGTAGAGTTTTCAGATTTTATCAAATTCCTGCTGATCCTGAAAAAAGAAATCCACACCCATAGAGCCACTAAAGAGTTTGAAGTAAGGGCGGCTTGTCCATTCCGGGTTTGAAGCAGAACAGGGTAATGAAGGATACATGAGTGCTTTTCATCCAGTCACTTCAGGACAGCTTTTGCTCCTAGGGGTACTGAACCCAGAGACAGCTCCACAGGCTCCTGGGAGCATGAGATGCACTCAGAGCTTCAGGTTTGTATTGGAGAGTCCTTGAGCAGGAAGTTACCCTTTGCCCAGAAGATTCTAGGGGCTATAGTCTTATTCCAATGTGTTTGAAGTAATTTGTACTGTTCCCATCAGGAGTTTCTATACTTCCCAGATAGTCTGGGAATACAAGTGGCCTCTCTCAGTTGCAAGACTGGAATCGGGATCCTGAGCCTTTGCTAATCATAGTCTGAATTGCTGAATAGGTTACCCAAGTGCAGAAAGTAGCCAGAGAGTGAGAAACATAGATAAGTATTCAACAAAGACAAAAAACTGCCCCCAAGTCTTCAAGCTGCTATTACTAGGAAAGCCATGACTAGGTTATACAACCAAGCTAAAACAGGGCACTTTGGAAAACTTATAGAACTGCTGAGTTCCTACCTAATGCTAAGTGACTAATGGTCAGCGCAAGAAAGGTGGGTTCCAGAAATCACACTGGTATAAGGAAGTTGGGATGTGTGCTGCGCTATCAAATAGTCAGGATCTTCAGCTTTGTGCATAAACAAGCAATGCAACCCCAGAGCAACAGGTGGCCACGAGCCCATCACTCCGGCCACAGATGCCCAGGGCTGATCACCACAGGCTCATGGGTGTTTCTGCTTTTCCCTCTCACAGTCTCTTCTAAAACCAGCAGCACAAGCTCAGGGCCAAAGCTGGCACTGAAGGAAAATCTGAAATAGGCAAAAATTTGCCTTGAATGCCGCTCCTTCTCTTCCCACCTGGCCCTCCACGCTCTTGTCCAGATCTGCTGTTGACAGCAGTCATCTTGGCAAACTCATTTTAGGTGTAAGGTATATAAGTGTCCTTCAGCCTCATATGCAGTCCTTATACCCAAAAATGAGAATACATAAGAATAAATAAGCATCTATTTGATGATAATTTGTGGGGTTTTTTTGCTAGAACTCTTTAGATTATCTGTCACTGTTTTATTGTATAAGTCTGATTCACAAAATAAAACATAATTTTCCCCAGATCACTCAAACGGAAGAGACTTTTATGAAAGGAGATATGGGCAGGATTTAAGAAACAATTGAAGAATGGAGAGTTTAGAAACCAGCAACAGAAGAAACCACTAACACCCTGAGGCTAAAGGAGAAAGTGAGAAAATGGGATCACTGGAGCTGAGAGAGAGAGCAGGAGGCAGGGAAGAAGGTGGCTATTTCTAGAGGAAACAAAGCAGAGAGGAAGCAGAGAAGAAATACCCCAAATACATTATCCTTCTGCCAGTGTCTCCCATGGTTTGAATCCAGACAGAAGTCCAAGAGCAGTTTTAGGCATCAGCTAACTGGTCACTGAGCAAGGCAGAGGACGATACAGACTGGATTCATGAATGGGATGGGATGTAGAAGAAAAATCAGCACATGAATCTAATTCTTATCTTTTTTCTGTAGCTTGATTAGAGTGTTTCTTTCCAACACCCTATGTTCTACATTGTTCTTAAGTCACTTCTAAGTTCTGGTTGTAAGAATTCCAAGAAGCTCAATTTTGAATCCCTTATCCATAGCTATTCCAATAACTACCTCTTTTTTTTTTTTCTTTCCCTTCTATTTATCTTATACTCTACAATCTAATCTTTTAAAAATACCACATAATTCAGTTATTCTTATTTCAATACCCAGCTCAGATGCCTCCATTCCATGCTTGTGCTAAAAAGTGACAGTCTCAGGCAGAGATGAGGCCTCCAATGTTTGAGTTCTTATTTTGTCTGAGCCAATTGTGCAGTAGTTATCTCATGCCTTCTAATACCCCAGAAAATTACCCATTTGCCTCCTTTATTAGATAAAGTCTTGTCAAAAGAAAGTAGGATGGTTTCATGTACATGTTTACATTTCTCTCTAGGTTACTGAATTTATTTACTTTCTACATAACAATCACCTTAAACATTTACTAGAGGAATCTGTTTATGGATGAATATCCACTCCATTTCTTCCCTTCCTTGACAAATCCAATTTGATCTATTATAAACAGTTTCAATATCACAATATCCTTGACCCTGTCTCTTCCTAAGGATATGTTGGGTACTCTTCCTGGTTACCCTGGGCCTTGGTTGTCACAGCATTTATTACAGTCATACAGTTTGTAAATGGTAGAGCTATGGTTCAAACTGAGTTATATATAATTCCAGAGATCATGATTTTTATGATGTATTTCTTCTCAAGAAGAATGTAGAAGGGGAAAAGTACATTTAGGCAATAAGAAAAAACTTCATGAGAAAGTTGGTAATGGAGATAAGTTCTTTAAGTAGAATGGATTTCGGCAGACAGCTATGGCTAACGCAGGCACTATATACAGAGAGAATAGAGCTGTAAAGGCATGGACTTGGAGTATCCTGGAGGATGTTTGGAGTTTGTGTGAAGTAAGGCTGCTTATAGTTGACGCCATATTGTGGATGATCTTCATTTTAGGAGCCTGCTGCTGCAATCTGTGAACTCACTGGGAAACACAGCAGAGTGAGGAAGGGAGGGAGGGTGTGTCTAGCAGTAAAAAGAATGTAACCAGCTAACTAAGATATTTTTAGATGTGGAAAAATTAACTTGTTATTCTTGTTGTTTCTTAACTCACAACTGAGTTAGTTTGATAGTGAACATTTAGAGTAAACTGAGAGGAAAAGGAGATTTGTTGGACCTTTAAAATCACACCACTGGATACAACCTTTACACATGTGGGTCCAGAGATAAGCAGTGGTAAGCCTGGATTGCCATGGGTCATTCTAGCAGAAGTGGCCTGGTGAAACATTCTTACAAGAAGCAAGGGACTTCAAGAAGGAAGCTCTGGCCTAGGAAGGGATCATATCTTTTAGCAGTCCATGGTTAGAGTTAATCTCCTGCAGCGTGCTCTATTGCTTTGTTCACACATAGATACAGACTGATGTCAATTGTTATAAAAATAATTATCAAATGTAATTTTTTAATGTCTCAGGTATTATTTCTTCAAATATTGTTCACACCCTAGTCTCTCTTATTTTTCTGGGGCTCTAATTTGTAGTATATTATGTATTTTCCACTGTGTCCTATTTGTCTTCCATGCTTTTATTTTTCATTGTCTCTCTTTGTGCTTTAGTTTGGATATCTCCTATTTATCCATCTACCTCAAGTCTCTAATGCCGACTCCTGCTGTGTTGAATCTGCTGTTAGATCCATCTATTTAGCATTTAGTTTCTGTTGTATTTTTCAATCCTAGAATTTCCATTTAATTCTATTTCATTGTTCTAATTTTCTGCTGAAATCCTCCATTTTCTATCTATTTCATCCATCTTTTGCTCTATTTTTAAAATATATTATTAAAAGTTTATTTTAAAGTCTTTGCTAACTCAAATATCTGAATCAGCTGGTTGTTTTGCCTTTTTTTGGGTGTGGTTGTATGCCCCTCTCCATTGGCGTGACTAATTATTTTTCACTGAATGGCAGACATTGTATACCTAAAAAGTCACAGGGGCTCCACCTGATATAGTATCTTCTTTCAGAGAGAGTCCTTTCTTCTACTACGCAAATAGAGTAGAGGCTTTTTGCCATAAGCCAATCAAATATAGAACTAAGCCAACATACAATTGCAGGTTTAGTAAAGCTCAGGCCACCTTTAGTTTCACTCTTGTTTTTAGGGTATAGATCTACATGTTTTTCATTTTAAGATGTAGTATGTTCACCAGAACCCCCTTTGAGGGCTCCTATACTCAACCCTGTCTCTTTAGGAAGGTGAGACTAGGAAAAAACAAAACAAAACAAAAACCCTAAAATTCCTGTCTGAATTTTAAGTGTTCTGCTTAGTTTCATATGCTCCTCTCTCCTGTACCTTCAGAATTTAGCAAATATCTTGAGCAGGAAACCAGTTGTGTATCAGGCCCATTTCCTATCTTTTTCATACATCGTGATCTTAAATTCTCCAGTTTCCAATTTTGTCTCTGTAGTCTTACAACTGCTTATTTCTCTGTGCCCCATCAATGGCTCTCGATCCACACAAAATCTAGATTTCTCATCTTTTTACCTTGTGCCCTAGAATAAACAAACATATTTTTACCCTGTGCCCCCAAAGGAAAACGGCTACTGAAGGTAAGCTCGTTTTTTCACAGTTTTTCTGTTCTGTAAAAGTTTTTCCTTATTGTCTTATTGCTTCAGAAGCACTCTGATGCTGTTAATAGGTTTTTCTTTTTAATGTATGACTTTTCTAGTGGTTCTCAATGAGAAGGTTGGTGTGCTACAAGCTATTCTACTCCTAAGCAGTTGTCTTAAATATCATATTAAAAGGAAAGAAGCAGATATTAAATAATTGGAGTAGTATATTCAATTTGATAGGTGTTAACCGGGAACACCTATCTCTGGCTCTGCAGTTAACTGACTGTATAGCACTGGTCAAGTTACTTTGCCTTCCTGGGTACTAGTTTTCTTACCTGTAAAATAAAAAGACTTGACTAGATGAGTGCTAAGATATTTTATTTGATTTCTATGAGATTATATTCTCATTATTTGAACAATTTGATTAGCTTATAAGTGTACTTTGGGACTGTCATAGAGCATTTTATATAATCATAATAGTAACCTTAACAAATAATAATAATAAGCAATTAGATCACAGAGATGCTTAGAAAATGATTGCACTTTAAGGTTCCATTTTCATTGCAGCTTAATCACCACAACAAAAATGTTTTTCAATAACCAAGCTAACAAGTTTCTACAAAGATATTTTTATTGATCATTATAATTCAAATGACCATATGTCCTTGTTTGTCTGGGACATTCCCATTTTATGTTTGTTATCCCCAAATAACTATTAGTAGTTTCTCTGTTCACTCAAAAATGTTCTAGTTTGGTTGACAAATAATATGGTCACTCTAATTATAATTCAAAAAATAGGAAGCTCTAGGTTATACACACGCATAATCATTTCTTGAGGCTGCTCTGAGAGTAGAATATTGACATGCCAATACGGAAAAATGACTAGTGGTAGAAACTTCATCACTTCAATTTCCATTCAGACATAATATTGATATGATCTAGAATATTCAGGCATTGTTTGAATCCCTAGACTACTTGACAGTTTTCCAAATGTGTTCTTGTTTCTCACAGAAGAGTGAGAATCAGTTGGACAAGGTGTTATTCACAACAGGCCAATACAAGTGTCATCCAGCAAGTCACAGGGCTTTCAACAGGCATAGATATCAAGAGCACAAAACTCATCGATGGAGAACGTTTGTAAGGGAACATCTTACCTCTATGCCTATGATATCGATGGTCCCTCTAACCTAGTGTTTACAGAACGAATCATTCAGTCATTAGGCTGAAATGACTTCAACTGAAATATTATCTCAGTTGGTCACTAGATGATATATACATATACTTATTTTACTACTTGCCTGTCTTACAGGCAAAAATGTGTTAATAATGTATTTTGAAAATAATCTGGAAAAATTTATTTAAACGTGTCTTTATTAATAATTCATCATTGTATTATTACTGGTATTGATTGCCTTTTTGATTATTAAAGCTTCTTAATGTTTTTAAAATTCTATGTCAACAGTGAGAATTAGTTCCAAAATTGTATTAGAGGCTGAAGAAATGTGATGTATTTGACTATCCTTCTCAATTTTTGTGCAAATTTCATTTTGGTAGTTTTCCCCAACTGTCATGCAGCAAATTAGTACTTATTTTATTCTAATTCTACAAACACAAGAAGGGCCTAGAAAAAATAATAGTGTACCAGATATGACCACAATCCACTTATCTACTAATTCATTCATTGACTCAAGCAATATCTATACAAACACTAGTTTTGGTGCTGGTTAATATTTTTATAAATTTTAACATTACAAAATCATAGCATTTCCAATTACCTAGTCTTCAAACTCAGAGTAATTAATGAATAATACAAATCCATCAAGTCCATACATACCAGCTTTTCAAATCATTCTCCTATTGTTGGCAATTGATGCTATTTCTAGAGATTTTCACAACTGTACATCTGTAATAAACATCTGCATATAAAGAATTTTGCATACTGAAATTTTCTTAGAATCCTCAAGAATTAGTTCCTTCTATTAGAATTCTAGAGTCAAGGAGAATCAACATTGTTAAGGCCCTTGACATATTGCCAAATTGCTTTATCAACTAGCCATATCAAAATACATTATTAACAGAAAGATAGCTTTATAAATAAAAATTGCTCCTTTCATTATGGACAGGACAAATAAAAATGGAAAATAGCAATAAAATCTGAGTACAGGGCATTATAAATGAACTTTTATTCTAGAAAATTTAAAATACACATTTTCAAGATGAAAAAAATTCCTCTTAGTCTTCCAGATGACAAATCAATTTTTTGTGTTTTATCTTGGATTTACTAAATAAAAAAATTAAGCTAAAAATGTGTAACAAAGAATTGAAATATCTGTCAAACAGAATACATGACTTTAGGTAAAGAATTGTAGCTATATGTTAAACTGTAGAAAATACAGGGAAAATAATATTGTATGTGATGCTCTCCTTCCTTAGTAGCTTGTGCCCTAGCTTTTCCAAATCTATTTTTGAGAATATAAGATTGACATTTACCAGCTAATAAATTCAGAAGCATGTAACTGGGTTTGCCCTCATAATTGTATAACTTATATTTAGGTACATGTATCTACCCTTAATTCAACCTGACTAGAAAGAAGTTTTATTCCAGTCTATGTTTAGACTATTTTCAATACTGAAGACAGTGATACCCATTAACTTTCCCATACTTGCTTTCATTGAAGCAGCAATTCCAGTTAATGTACTGTATTTTACAATGGGTGTTTATTTAGTAGGCTGAATAATAATCTGACATTTCTTGGCTTCCTGATATGGTCTTTGATGTTCTCAAATGAAGTTTGAACTCATTTACATCTGTATCACTATTTATGGAATATACACTTCAAAACCTTTACTACAAAACAAACATTCTTTGAAAAATGACTGGGAAAAGAATCTCAAATGTTTATTTTCAAGACCTTTTTACCAATAAAAGAAATCCTAACATATTCCATTTTATGATCTAACACACACATACACACACACAGAGAAACTCACATCTCACCTTCATACACACCCATATTGAAGTCAAAATTGCTTTAGTGAAAGCTGAAACATGAGGCATTCCAAATAATTACCACAGAACAAATTATTCAAGTTATATATCTCATATAATAATTACATTAATAGTTTTCAGATTGTAACATATCAAAATTTTTAATTTATTTAGAAAAAGCAAACATATTAACTTAGCAGAATCCAAGGTAATCTGATTACTGCTATAGACTTTGCAATGTAAAATCCATGTTTAATATTCAGATAACAGATTTATCAACTAAGTAATTATTGGGTGGACTTAATTCTTTTAAGTCATATTATGTGTTTGCAACACACTTAGTAAATCTTATTGTTGTGTTTAGTTTAGGAAACAGAACAGAGTCTTCAAAAATGAAACTTAATTTATAGTTTGTTGTTTGGAAACCAGTGATTTTTTCTTCTGGGCATTTGACATTGTATTCGACTCCTGACTTCCTTGATATATTATGCCTCTGACCTTAATTCTGTACTGCTATTCTCTGATTACTCTTTGCCATAAGAGTGGGTAACTCCTAACATATTTATGGAATTCCTTCTCTTTTTTGCTTTAGGGAACCCATCTACTCAAAAGAATAATTTTACCACTTTTATTTTGCCTTATCTCAGCCTGAGTATCCTCTTATGGTTATAAAGCTTTAGTTGTCTACTGAAAAATTCACTTAGATTAACTACAAAAACCTAAAGGTGGACAGACAGGTCAGAAACTGTTTGTTAGCAATTTTTCTACTCTACAACTTGATGTTTTTTCTTAATTTTCCATTATTTTTCAAGTCATTAGAAACTTTGCTTCCCTGTGAAACCATGCAGTCATTTTCTGTTATCTCACCCTTAACATCATCTGTGCACTAGACATAACAGAGAGACCTACACCTTCTTTCCGTCTCCAGACTGGCCACCATAAGCTAGGCCCCAACCATTATACTTCCAAACATAATCATACAGCTTTTAACTTTAGAAAAACTTCCTTAAATGCCTTACTCCTTGGACTTCTTTGTGCTTGTACTATCAAATGCAAATTACATAGTTTGTCCTTGCCAAATTGTTGCTTCACTCTCTTTCAGGTTAAGTTTGCTGCCCAGTTCAATTTGTGTGCTTCTTTTGCAAATCAATTTCTCTTTTTTCTAAATATGTGCCTTCTATTCTCAATTCCAAATCAAATTAACCCTATTTCACTCTTGCTTTGAACTCCTTCAACTGACATTCAGCTTTATGTGAATTTGCAAACAGAAATTTCCTAACGGACTGTTAACTCCCATAGTTCTCTCTCACACAGAATGAAGCTTTATGAACAAAGTTCACCTCTTCTTTATTCAGTCAATACTATTGTTAACTAAATCATGTCATGCCCTGTTATTTTAAAGGGAGAAAGGGAAGTTTTAGAAAATGCCACAGATAAAATCAAAAAAATATTAAAAGCTACAATGGGCTCCCTTTACCCCATAAGAACAGGGAGACCTGAGAGTGAAATGAGAAAAAATTCAAATGTTTATGACAGCTACCTGCAGACAGTCACCTCAGAACTGTGATATGTTACTGAGAAACCTTAAGAATGTCCAAGCTTGATCTAGGTAATGAGAGTCCAATGTCAACTTTAGCTCAGAAATGTAAGGACTTTGGCAACCAATAAGGAGTCACTTAGGTTAAAATGTTTCTAAAGAGAGGTGTTAGCGAAATAAGTTGGCCTGTAACAAGACATAAGGATGAGATGGGCTAGGCATAGTGTCTCATCCCTGAAATTTCAGCACTTTGGGAGGCCAAGGTGGGCAAATTGTTTGAGGCCAGGAGTTCAAGACCTGGCCTCAAGCCAGGACAATACACTGAGACCCCATCTCTACAAAAAAAACGTAATAATATCTGGGCACAGTAGCAACATGTGCCTGTAGTCCTAGCTTACACAGGAGGTGGAGACAGATGATCCCTCGAGCCCTGGAGTTTGAGGCTGCAGCATGCTATAATTAGGCCACTGCCCTCTAGCCTGGGTGACAGAGTCAGACCCTGTCTCAAACAATAATAATAATAACAATAAATAAAAAGATTAGTTGGAGAATATGAACTTTTGTCAGCACTGTAAAAGGGAGAGGGATTCTGAATTTAGGAGGATAGGAGCCTTCTGAGGAGGGAATCATTCTCTTCATTCTTCCATGGCATTGATAAAGTATTACTTAGGATTTCCTCGGGCTCTGACTCTGTGGGCTAAATAGTTTCCATTTGCCTTTCCAGATCTAGTCTCCACCCTCTCTGCCTTGCTCTGTGCCCTGGGAGGCTGCCCTCCTCAGATTATATGTTAGCACTCCCTTAACTAAAGCTTTTACTTGGTCTTGGCCAATGTGGTAGAGGTTGGCATGCCCCAACAGAAGGTTGGAGGGCAGGAGGAGAGGTCAGGCTGCTTTCTTCTACCTATAAATGCAGCCACTGTCAGGTGGCCTCATCAGGTTCCTGTCACAGTTCTCTCCCCATGACCTTTCAGGCTGAGCTTGGGGAATACTTGCCATTGTGCTATTGCGTTAAGATTTCTTGGGTGCTTCTTTATTCCATCGTCATCCCTAAATTCTGATCCTAACAGAGTCATAAGTCTATTTAGATTTCTATTTTGTATGTGCCATCTGCCTCTTCCTGGGACCCTGACTGATACACACTGTAATCACTTACTGTTTTTAGCTTCCTTTGATATATGATCCTGAAATGGGATAAAAAGGACATTCTCGTTAATAGTTGTATGTTGGTGTGTGTGTATAATGTGCTTGTGTATGTGTTCGTCTTCCACGTTGTTAAAGAAATGGCTTTAATTCTAACTTAAAAATCACTCTCTAAAAGGTTTGGCTTATGCAAATAAATCTTTGATTGTATCTTACTTTGGGTACGTTGACAAACCAGAATGTGAGTACAGTGAGCCTCATGGAGGCTCAGGCTAAGTGAAAAATAGTCATAGGTATAGAGATCTTAAGTAATTTAAGAATTTTCTAAGGAAATGTCTAAGTCTAAGCCTTAGAAGCCTTGGAAACCAGAAGCCATAGGAGGAGTTTTATGATGGACTGGATGAAATCTGGTCTCTATTCTGGAAAATAATTACTGGAATATTATATTGGAATATAATTTTTATTTCAGATTATCTCAGTATACTCTTAACACTATTGAATCACTTTTAGATCTCTTATGGGAATATTGCCCTTAAGATTATGGCCAAAAATTTCCATTCTGATTGCCAGTCTAGACTGATAAAAACAATTCTCTAATCTGATAATTCAGAAGATCCAATAACAGCATATCCACAAGATAGAAAGTAATAGTTATCCTGAACTGGAGAACAGTTGTTTCCTCAAGATGATATATGCTCCCTCCAGTTCACTACAGAACCCACTAGGTCTCCTTGTGAATGTTACTACAGATCTCTAGGTTCTCAATCCCCCTTTTAAGAGATATTGTTTGTCCAGGCCTGATGGCTGGACAAATAGGCCTGTTGTGCTCTCATCAGACAGTGAATTTTTCATTCATATATTCATTTAATCAGTCAGACAACAATTCATAAATGTTTCATCTATATCAAACACTGCTCCATGTACTGAGGATATAGCACTAAACAAAACAGAGAAGCTCACGAAGATTATATACAGTGCAATGGAAAAGTAATCCTTAATTCTTACTCTTTGTCTTTCATTTCTTTGGCTTCTTACAGATAGAGCATCACATTTTCAAAGTTATAAATTGTTTTGTATCAATTACAAATAGAATAGTGCCACTTATATTTTTTCATTTAGGTGTCTGTCCATTTATTTACAAATGAATAATCTCATATATTTATATTGTTCAATTATTTATATTTTACTGTGTGGCATTTGCTGACTCTAAACTCAAGTTACCTGGACAAATGGGGTACCCCCTCAACACAGATTACTAAAGAGGGAAACGAATAAGTGATATAACACTTGGAACTTCGAGATTGCCAGTAGCTTCTAGGGGAAAAGCTGTGCTCAGTTTAAGACAAGATAATTTTGAGATAATGAGGTAATGTTCATGTCAAAGAGCCTGTCAAACAGCTGGGAAGAGGCATGTGGATGCCTCTTCCTCAGTCCTGAACTATATGTGATGGTTCAGAACTAGGAGTCTATTGTGTTCCTTTTAAAGAGGGGAAAGCCTAAGGAATTTTAACAACTTGGTTTGAAAAATAAAACATAATCCTCCAAATGAATTCATATTAGCATGTTTTCCTTGTATTCAATTTTTCAATCTGCCTTTAAAAATCTACTTATCTACTTAGTGGCTTATTTATAGCTCAGTCCATCTTGCCTCACAACAGACTACATGATTTACTTGTTCCACTGTCCCACTGTCCAGGCAGTGTTTTTCAGGCAATGCTAAATAATGTTGATATGCTATTAAACAAATAAAATTAAGTGGTGAGTCTGCTTTTAACAAAAGGTGGCATTCCAAAATTGAAAGCAAATGGCCTTTGGATTATTTGTACTCCTGCTTTTTCCCCATAGGCATTGAAACAGGAGAGTTGATTTATGAACTGTGTCTATGAGAGAGAACCTGTGGAAGGATTACAGAAGCCGAATTAGTAATGATGAGGACAGCCAGAACAAGTGAAGAAGAATGCATGGGCAGGAAATTAACAGAGAATAGAATCAAGGAAGAGGAATTTAGTTAGTTTTTTTTTTTTCATATGGTCAGGTATTTTCATTCAGCCCCTGGGAGCAGTGCTTTCCCACCCTGGACACACTTTTCGGAAGCAGAGCAGTAAGGAGAGGCTCACTACAGATTTTTACAAAGTCAGTGTTTCACTTTGGCTGTATCAGGAAGAGTGACAGGGACACTGCAAGAGTTTCAGATGGGTGCCAAGTGTGACTTATGAATAAAGATAAGGAGCAATCAATTATGAATATTTGCTTGATAGAAAAAAAGAATCTCAGAAAGGGAGGAGACTATGTCTATGTCCAGAAAGGGTGATGAGCTGTCCAACTCATCACCCCATTTATGTTTTGAATTCTAATCTAAGTATGCATTTAGTCAAGAATTGCAGTTTAAAAAAAATTATTGTGACCTGGAGAAATTTGATTCATGATGGAGAAGGGCCAGATGTACAAAACTCTGAGTTTATGAAAGGATATTCTGTGTGCACTGGCCTTGGTCCATTTCACTACCATTTCTAAAAGCTTCCCACTACCAAGGCTTAACTTCTCAATGCTGCTTTTCGGATAAAGCTTGAACACTTACGTACCTAGCAGGCAAATCCTTCCAGAGCTTTTTACTGAAATGCATTTCCTCTTTGCCTATTTATCGTCCAAGTATGAATTTCAGCTCTAACTCAACTCAACTGCTCAGGCCTCTTGCCTTTCAACCTCTTATTATTTGTTCAAATTGCCGCCCCAGGTACAACACTCACTACCCTGTGGCCCATCTGAGTTCTCTTCTTCCAGAAGGCCTTTCCTGATTCTTCAGCTAGAAGTAATATCTTTCTCTGAACATACCTTTTGGGTAAGTTATGTGGTATATGTTTTACATTTCTCTTAATACCAGTAACTTTTGCAAATGTTTATAAGGTGTCTCTCAAGCTGTAATATTTTCTCTCCGATGGCAACAAGCATTCATAACAGGGTATCCTACTTAACTCCTCAAGTTCTGAGAAAAACTAACTTGGGGATGGGTTAATGATGCCTCCTACTTTTAAATATGATTTATGTAATGACAGTACTAAGGACATTATTTTCTTTGCATGGCATTGTGTTTAGATATGAATGTCCATTATTTCTAATCTTCACACCCCTAAGAGGCTGGTGGTCTTTCATGTTTACAAATAAGGAATTGTAGAAATTAATCAGTTACTCAAGGTCATGCAGCTTGTAAGTGTCTAAGCCTGGTCTCTATTGCAGCCTCACCAGCCTCTATATCCTATTTGCTTTACACTGTGCCCTGGTATTATCCTGATTTGACCATTTATATTTAAAAACAGCATAATTTATTTATAAAGAATGTGTGTTGGAGTTTATGTTTTCTTTTTAAATACAAAAGCCTAACTTTTCTCTCTGCTTTCCCATCTCTAACCCAACACTTTTTTTCTCTGATATACATGTCTGTTTTGCATGTGGTAGAAGTTTCTGTGTGCTTAATAAAAATTTTGGAAATCCTACCTGATAACTCCAGGAACCTCTTGGAAAAAACAGTAAGATTCCTAATGGAAGACAACTTTAATCCTCCCCATCATAGTCCCTTGGACTAAGACCACTGAGATCCTAATGCCAGTGAGACAAAGGCTACCTACTCAACCTTCGAGGGGAGTATACCTAAGGAAGGTGCTCAAGAGGTGACAGACGTTTTGGACACACACTTGCCCTAAAGATGGTTTGGTGTCAGAAGAGAGTGAAAACTTTTAACAAATCCCTCCTTCTACCCCTTAAATTATTAACTAATTCAAACATTAGAAATGTATAGCCTGATATTGTAAAAAATATTAAAATTTACACATTCACAGTTTTACCACTATCCCCCTTACCCAGTGAGAGAGTATTACAGACAATAGTTTAGAATGCAATTTTGCCTTAGTTTGTATTCCATTTCTGCTGCTTACTATCTGACCTTGCCCCGAAGCCACTATCTATTTACAATATACGGATGATGTTATTATTTATTCCTTAGAGTTGTTGGCATTGGACTAAAATAAAAGAGTGCATGGCACAGAAGTAGTACCCAAAATGTTAGCTATTTTTATTATTATTGCTTTCCAGAACTTTATGGTGATGATTGAAGTAATGGATTAGAGGAAGAGCAGAACTGAAAGGACGTTAAGAGCAGCTAAGTTGATTTATAATTATTTGGATTGAGGTAAAATTCATATACATAAAATTCACCATTTTAACCATTTTAAATGTATAATTTAGTGGCTTTTAGTGTCTCTACGATGCTGTTCAACCATTACAATTGTCTAGTTCCAGAACTCTCTCCACACTCCAAAATGAAACCCCATGTCTTTTAAGCAGTCAGTCCTCATTTTCAGCCCCTGGCAACCACTAATCTGCTTTCTATCTTTATGAATATGTCTAATTATGTATATCTCTTTTAAATGGAGTTACACAATATGTGGTCTTTTTGTCTAGCTTCTTTCACTTAAATGTCATATTTTCAAGGTTTATTCACATTATAGTATATGTCAGTACTTCATTCTTAAGTTATGACTGAGTAATTTTATTGTATGGATACACAATATTTTGTTTATCCATTAATTTGTTGAAGAATATTTGAGTGTTTTCTACCTAAATGTCAGCATTGTCTGAAAAACAGCAAATTGAATATGGTGAAGAAGGAGAATAAGTAGATTATATTTTGGCTATTGTGATTTTTCCATTCTTTTACTTTCAACTCATTTGCATCTTTCAATTTTATGTGAATCTCTTATGTAGACCATACACAGTTAAGATCATGTTTTTTATCCATTCTGCCAATCTTTGCCTTTTAATTGGAGAGATTCATTTATGTCAAATATAATTACTGATAAGAAAGAACTTACTGCTGCCATTTTGATATTTACTTTCCATACATCTTGTATGTTTTTCACTCTGCAGTTCCTTCATTAGTGCCTCCTTTTGTGTTTAATTAATTTTCATTTGGATTCTCACTTTTTTTACTGCATATTTTGTAGCCATTTTCTTAGTGGTTACTCTGGTGAATACAATTATATTAACCTATAATAATCTAGTTTAAATTAATAGCAACTCAATAGTACAGGCATACCTTGTTACATTGCCCTTTGCTTTACTGTGCTTTGCAGATATTACAGTTTTTACAAATAGAAGGTTTGTAGCAACCCTGCATCAAGCAATATATTGGTGCCATTTTCCAACAGCATGTGCTCACTTCATGTGTCTGAGTCACATTTTGGTAATTCTCACATTATTTTAAACTTTTTGATTATTATCCTATCTGTTATGGTGGTCTGTGATCACTAATCTTCGATATTACTATTGTAATTGCTTTGGAATCTACAAAACATGCTCATAAAGAACAGCAAACTTAATAAATGTTGTGTATATTCTGACGGCTGCACTGAATGGCCATTTTCCCATCTCTCTCCCTCTCCTTAGGCATCCCTGTTTGCTGAGACAGAACAATATTAAAATTAGGCTAATAAGCCTACAATAGCCTCTCAGTGTTCAAGTGAAAAGAAGAATCGCATGTCTCTCACTTTAAATCAAAAACCTAGAAATGATTAGGCTTCGTGAGGACAGTATGTTGAAAGCTGAAGATAGGCCTATTGTGACAAACATCCAGGTTGTGAAGGCAAAGAAAAAGTTCTTGAAGGAAGTTAAAAGTGTTAGTCTAGTAAATACACAAATAAGAGATATTAACCTTATTGTTTGTATTGGAGAAAATTTTGGTATTGTGGATAGAAGATCAAACGAACCACAATATTCCATTCAGCCAAAGCCTAATCCACAGCAAAGCCTAACTCTTTTCAAGTCTATGGAGGCTGAGAGAGTGAAGCTTCAGAAGAAAAGTTTGAAAAAAGATTGGTTTATAAGGTTTAGGGGGGAAAGCTAACTCTGTAACATAAAAGTGCAAGAAGATACAACTAGTGCTGATGTAGAAGCTACAGCAAATGATCTGGAAGATCCAGCTAAGATAATTAATGAAAGTGGCTACACTAAACAACATATTTTCAATGTAGGTGAAACAGCCTTCTATTGGAAGAAAATGTCATCTCAAGCTTTCATAGATAGCAAGGGGAAGTCAATGCCTGGCGTCAAAGATTCAAAGGACAGGCTAACTTTCTTATTAGAGATGAATGCAGCTGGTGACTTTAAGTTAAAGCCAATGTTATTTACCATTCTGAAAATCCTAGCACACTTAAGAATTATGCAAAATCTATGTTGCTTGTGCTCTCTAAATGAAACAGCAAAGCCTGGATGACAGCACATCTGATTACAGCATGGTTTACTGAATATTTTAAGCCCACTGTTGAGACCTACTGTTTAGAAAAAAAGATTACTTTCAGTTTATTATCGCTTATGATAATTATCGCTTATGATAATTATCGCTTATGAACCTAGTCACCCAAGAGCTCTGTTGAAGATTTACAAGAAGATCAATGTTGTTTTCATGCTGGCGAACACAATGTTCATTCAGCAGTCCAAAGATAAAGGAGTAATTTCTACTTTGAAGACTTATTGTTTAAGAAATACATTTAATAAGCCTATAGTTGCCATTCATAGTGATTTCTCTGATGGAAATGGGCAATGTAAACTGAAAACCTTCTGGAAAGGATTCACCATTCTAGATGTCATTAAGAAAGTTATGATTGGCTGGGTGCAGTGGCTTATGCCTGTAATCCTAGCACTTTGGGAAGCCGAGGTAGATAGATCACCCAAGGCCAGGAGTTCAAGACCAGCCTAGCCACCATGGTGAAACCCTGTCTTTACTAAAAATACAAAAATCAGCTGGATGTGGTGGCAGGCACCTGTAATCCCAGCTACTCGGGAGGCTGAGGTAGAAGAATTGCTTGAACCCGGGAGGTAGGGGTTTCAGTGAGCCAAGATCATGCCATTGCACTCCAGCCTGGGTGACAAGAGCAGAACTCCATCTCAAAAAAAGAGAGAGAAAGAGAGAGAGAGAGAGAAGGGAGGAAAGAAGGAAGGAAGAAAGGAAGGGAGGGAGGGAGGGGGAAGGAAGGAAGGAAGGAAGGTATGAGAGTCATGGGGGGAGATCAAAATAGCAACATTGACAGGAGTTTAGGAGAAGTCTATTGCAACCTTCATGGATGATTTTGAGGAGTTTAAGACTTCAGTGGAGGAAGTAATTGAAGATGAAGAAATAGCAGAAGAACTAGAATTAAAATAGAGCCTGAGGATTTAACAGAACTGCCACAATCATATAATAAAAGTTGAATGGATCAGGAATTGGTTCTTATGGATGAACAAAGAAAGTAATGTCTTTCTTTAATGGAATCTATTCCTGGTGAAGATGCTGTGAATTCTTTGTCATTATTGAAATGACAATGAAGTACTTAGGACATTACATAAATTTAGTTGATAAAGCAGTGGCAGGGTTTGAGAAGATTGGCTCTGATTTTGAAAATACTTCTACTGTGGGTAAAATGCTATCAAACAGCATCTCATAAAATCTTCCATGAAAGGAAGAGTCAACTGATGCAGCAACATCATTGTCTTATTTTAAGAAATTGCCACAGCCACCCCAACCTTCAGCAACCATCATCCTGGTTAGTGATTAGTCAGCAGCCATCAACATTGAGGCAAGAAGCTCAACCAGCAAACAATTATAACTAGCTGAAGTCTCAGATGATTACTAGCATTTTTTAATAATAAAGTATTTAAAAATTAAGTATATATGTTGTTTTTTAGATATAATACTATTGTTCACTTGATTGACTACATTAGAGTGTAAGCATAACTTTCATATGCATCAGAAAACTAAAACGATTGTAGCAGAAAAGCAAAATAATTGCACAACTCACTTTATTATATTTGCTTCATTGCAGTGGTCTGAAGCCAACCTGCAATATATTTGAGGTATGCCTGTATAGAAAAACTGTACTCCAATATATCTATACCCTGCCTCATGTTGTTACCATAACAGATTACACCTTTACACACTATAAACCCATTAATGTAGCTTCATAATTATTGTTTCACTAATTTATCTTTTAAATCACATAGAAATAGCAAGTAGTATTACAAATCCAAAATATAATAATAATGGCTTTTATATTTACCTATGTATACCTTTACTGTTATTTACTTCTTCATATGATGTCGGGTCACTATCTAGTGTCATTTCAGTTTAAGGAACTTCCTTTAGTATTTCTCGACTAACAGCAATGAACTCCTTCGGTTTTTGTTTACCTGGGAATGTCTTAATTTCTCTTTCATTTTGGGGGATAATTTTCCTAGATACAGGAGTTTTGGTTTACATTTTAATATAGTCACCTACTGCTTTCTAGCTTTCATAGTTCCTGATGAGAAAATGGCTATTAATCTTATTGTGGCATCCTTGTAAATGACAACATTTTTCTCTTTCTGCTTTCAATAATTTTGTTTTTTTTTTTTTGCTTTTGAAAATGTGGCTCAATATGGATCCCTTTGAATTTATCCCATATTGCACGTTCTGGTATCAGCAACCTACAGAAGCAAGGCAATCTGCCATCTTCAAGGCTGAGCTAGGAAGTACAGGATGGTAGCAAGCCTAGTAAAATAAAACAGAGCTAATTTACTGAAATCAAACTATTATTTATTTATTTAGCATTTCTCTGGTTATGGAAACTTTTGATTAGATTCCAGAGACCTAAAACACTGATGTTGACAGTTTTTGCTAGCTTAATTCACTGTTTTGTAAAAGAAAATAGTTTGGAGTTCACTACTTTATCATTTTTGCTAATGTCAAATATAAATTGATTCATATTTTCTATTTATATTTTCATATAATTGATTTATATTTTCTAAGTCCTACAGAATTGGAAGGGCATAGCCAGAATTTTAACAGGAAAATGAGAAAAGAGTGATTAGATCATGTGTCAGGGGTCCCCAAGACCACACCTAGGTTCCATGATTTACTAAGAGGATTGACAGGACTCAGCAAACAGTTGTAGCCACAGCTACAGTTTTGGTTTTTTTTTTGTTTTTTTTTTTTTGAGAGGCAGTCTCGCTCTGTCACCAGGCTGGAGTGCATTGGTGTGATCTTGGCTCACTGCAACCTCTGCCTCCAGAGTTCAAGCGATTCTCCTGACTCAAACTCCTGAGTAGCTGGGACTACAAGCACTCGCCACCATACCTGGCTAATTTTTGTATTTTCAGTAGAGAGCTATGATTTTTTATAGTTAATAGATACAAAGCAAAATCAGCAAAATATAAAGGCACATGGGGCCAAGTCTAGAGGAAACCAAGTATAGGCTTTCAGAAGTTTTCTCTGAGTGGAGTCACATAGATTGCACTCAAGTCCTCCAGCAACAAATTGTGATAATATGTGTAAAATGTTATTTACCAGGGAAGCTCATTAGATACTCAGTGTCCAGGGGTTTTATTGGTAGCTTACCACATAGGCACCCTCTGCCTGGCACAAAACAAAATTCTAGACTCCCAGAAGGAAAGCAGGTATTCAGCGTAAACCTCATTGTTTATGTGAACAGTTTAGGCATAGTTAGCAATTCTTATCAATTACAGTGGTGGGAACTCTCTTGAAATCCAAGGTTACAGACATCAGTCAACCTTGCATGCAGGCCTTTATAAGGATAGTGGTCTCAGGTCTGCTGTGTTAATTCTTTCTGGACAGGGCACTTGCCACACTGTGTTGAACTCTGGGACCCAGTGAACAAAATAAATTCTTAGAAAGTTTTGTTGTACATTTTGTGATGCAATTTTCCTCTTTTGTTTTCATTTCTTTATCAGGAAATTTCAATAAAGATATGCAATATTTTTCTAGGCTTCGGATTGGTATTTTGCTTAGTTGTAATACTAAGCTAAGAAGGATCTTAAGTTGGAAAATTCCAGTTTTATTCAGATTTTGGAAGCATACTTCAAGGCAAAGGTGGACTTAAATAAATAAATAAAAACTGCTATCTTCAGAGTATCTCAAACAAACTGAGAGCACCAGGAAGACCCACTGTAGGCTGGTACAAAGCGTAGCCCATAAGTTAGAAGACTTTTTTTTCCATACCAGCTGAGTGACTGCTAAAGAAACAGCCCAGGTCATCACATTAGCCTCTGAAGTTTGGAATTCAAACAGACAGTGTGGGGACACCAGAGAACAAGACATGAGTAGTAGCTGCTTTCAAATGTCTACACAAATGCGTACCAGCCATACCTTGGGACTACGACAGTAAGGAATCATGTATAGGCTAAAGGAGGAAAACATGGTCATTTGTGAGCATGGGGGAGTTGTCCATTGGACCCCTCTTGAGGGGAGATTGCTTTCTGGAACCTTTATTGCAAAATTTGTGCAATCAAATGTCAGGTATTTATTTAGAATCAGTAAGACTGATTATGTACCACATAAAGTATGAAATAGATACAGCCCTCTTTGAAAGGACAATTATGTCACCTACACTCCTGTGATTGTGGCCACTGAGTGAACAATGGGACCACGGCTGGTTCAACCAATTAGGGCTCAGAAGTGACCTAATCATGCTCTGCTCACATACAGAGCCATACATTTGCTCCAGCTCTCTGGCCTCTCTATTGAGGCTGTAAAAGAAGTTTATGTGGCACTTCATAAGCTGCACAGGGCAATTGAAAGAATTATCTACTCATAATGAAATGATGATGTTATGCCCATCCCCAAAATGTCCATAAGCAGGATGCAATTTGCAAGGGCAGATCATTTACAACAGGCTGGACAAGAAGTTGAGGATTGGTCATTTTGGAAGAAGGCAACTTTTTTTTTTTGTCTTAAAGTGTTAGGAATAGAAGTGACTTTCCTATGAACAAGAATATGGCAAGTTTAATATGTGTGGAAGAAGCAAGGCAGGATCTAGTTCAAAGTTCCCCCAGATATTCAGAGTCATCCTTCATGCCCTAGATTAGTAGTTTTCAAAGGTATGCTCAAAAATTAGCTGGAGAGCCTATAAAAATAAGGAATACTTGGCTCCATCTTAAATGGTTCTGAATCAGTGATGTGGACTTTGATTCGAGTTATCTGCATTTTTTAAGAAGAATGTCAATTGCTGTTTTAAGATAGGTAGTTTGCAAATCCTGTGAGAAACACAATCCTAGAGTCTTGGTGGAGTAGACCCTCGTCCTCTACCCATGAACAATGTGGTGCATACTCCTCACAGTGATTTGAAGAAATCTCCTAAAAGGCTTATTTATGAGTATTATGATAGAAATCGCTAGACCTCTCTTAGGAACAAAGCCATACAGATCTTTCCAAGTGAGTCAACTATTAAATTTCTTACTGAAAATGCAGAATGAGGCTTCAAGTGATACCAAGATGTATCATCTTCCCTTTACAATAATAGAAACCTCAACGAGTAGAATAAAAAGGCCAAGTAGACTATCAGGGATTTTACTATGAAGAGAAGAGATACCTAAAAGTAGAACAAGCTATTTATTTGAATTTTCCTATCCCCTTTAAATATCAGCTTTCTCAACGTTACTTTTCAGAGACTATAACCTTTTGAAAAGTGAAAAGTCACCAAAATGCTATACATTATATTGAAGCAGTTTATCAAAATGTCACCCAGCAGTTGATGCCAATTGCTAACAAGACACCGTGTTCCCTTGTTTAATTGGCCGGCTTACCTAATTATGGCTGCCTTTAGATATCTATTGATGGTATCTCTCAGAGGAATAGAAAGCACCATTTGAGGCAATTTTATGTAAATACATGAAAAGGGAGATGAAGTAAGGGGATATTCCCCATAGAGAATGATTCTTAAATAATAAAATTTACCTATTTGCATGGGTCCTTAATTTGTGGAAATGTCTCCAAAACAAACCTGGATAATTGCCAGTTACCCATGCTGTTGTACTGCCCAGAAGTTATCTTGCCATACAGCTCAGTAGAAAATAGGAAGTACCCTGGAAATTACTCATAAAATGTGAATACCACATGTCAGAGTCAGTGAGCTTTGGATGAACTATAAAGGGTTTTCATTATTTAGGTCTGTGAAAGCAAAGGAAACAGAAATATATCCAATAATGTAAGGCAACAGAACCAGGAAATTTATAAGGCTTAATCTGTGGATTTAATTTAAAATATTGGGCCTTGTTCAAACTGTGACATTAAAAATATTATCCCTGGCTGTGGTAGTGATCACTCAGAGGTCAGGAAAAATAGGAAGTCAAACATCCCAAGGTTTTTAGACAAAGGACATTTAATGAATCACTTTCCTTCCAGCTTTCCTTTTATTCCTCTCATGTGGACATGAAAGACAAAATCTTAACACATTCTATAATCAGTGGAGAGGCTTCCCAGTGCCACTTATCTTAAATACTATATTAATCTTATTTATTACTCCTAGGCTGAAGCTATAGATAATTAAGTGGGCCTAAGCCAATCCATTTTAAGAATGCCAATTTTGAAAATTTCCAAATCACACAGAATTAGACAGGATAACACCAAAACTCACTGCCCTGGATGCTATCACCAAAGTATTGCTCAGCTTTGGGAGAGACAGATAATATCAGAGGGTAGAATAATCTTGGGTTCTGTCTACAGTATTCATTAGGTTTGGAGAAAAAGCAGAACTGTCTCAATCCAGAGTTCCTGGAGAGGAAGTCTGGACATGCTTAGCCTGGCTAGTCCCGGTGATTGTCAGGGCATTCATAACCAGGGCTGTGGGTGCAGCTGTGCAGTGTGCACTGCTCAACTCCAGAGGTTAAGATGCATATGTGCTACCACATGAATGGGGCCCTATTAAGCAGAGCAATCCCAGAAACCCAGTTTATTTCACTTCCGAAATGTTTGTAGTGCTAAACGTAGAGAGAAAATTAAATGAGGCAAACAACGCCAGTTAAAATTGTTTAGGGTGTTAAATTAACTATTTTTTAATGAAAATAGCGCCTGCCTGGGCATGTCCCAAGAGAACACAGGCATGATGCTGAGACCTGAGATCACTGTACAGCCTAAAGTGTATTCTCTCATCTGGAAGGCATCAGAGACTCTAAGAGCTCACACTGACTTCTGTCAAAAACTACCTGAAAACGGTAATTGATACATTGGAGATCAGCATTTCACTTAAACTTCTCACTCCTTTCTTATTTCCCCACATGAGAATGGCTGCATTAAGGGTGCACTGTAAGGAAGAGAAACATTATGTATTTATTCATTTATTTATGAAATAATTCATTGAACCTAAAGAGGTTTAGAGATACTATTATAATGAGATAATCATATATGTAATTTTGGTTCTAAAAATGGTGACTTTATTCAACCTAGTTCTTTGGACTTGGCCTGGGTGCAAGTGAGAATTCTGTCTAATTAAAGAATGCAGTAAGACTCTGTATAGAATTGCTTCCTTTCTGAGGATGTTGAAAATTTATATGGTGCATTTGATCATTTTCAAATATCTAAATAAGAGCAGCTTAAGGAGTAGCTATTAGGGAGAAAGTATAATATGAGATGATGAAGAATAACAATACAGTTAACCTAACCTGGCTACCCACTAGAATTCCAGCCTCCTGAGAACCCTGGAGGTGCAAATGAAATGAATGCTATGATCATATATATAATTTTAGTTCTAAAAATGACTTTATGCAACCTGGTTGTTTGAACTTAGCCTGGATGCAAAATGACTATTGTGGGTGTGGGGCCATGTTATGAACTGAATTATGCCCACCTCCCAAATAAATATGTTAAAGCCCTGGCCCCCAGTGTAACTGTATTTGAAGACTGGGTGTTTAAGAAGGTAGTTAAGATTAAATAAGGCTATAAAAGTAGAGCCTCAATTCAATAGTGCTGTTGTCCCTAGAAGAAGATAAACAGATACCCAGCATGTAGGCATCAGAGAAAAGATCATCAGAACACACAGTGAGAAGACGGCTATCTGCAAGCCAAGAAGAAGAGGGGCCTTAAGAGAAACCAAACCTGCCAATACCTTGATCTTGGACTTCTAGCATCAGAACTGTAAGGAAAGAAACTTCTGTTGTATAAGCCACCAGTCTGCGGTATTTGTAATGGCAACTTTAGCAGGCAAGGACAATAAAGGTTCCAGAAAGCAATCTCCCCTCAACACAATAGCTGAAAATAGATTGTAGGTCAAGCAAATTGCAGAAGGTTAATGAGGCTGGAATATGTTCATATCAAGTCTCCTCATTTCCATGCACCTGCCTTGGAGGTTGATGGAGAGGCCAAGGCTCAAGCGAATCAGATCCTCATACATGTAAAGCTCAAGTGGCAGTCACCTCACACATCTCATGGAAGAGCCCTTGCCCAGCTTTGAGAACGGTAGTTAGGCACATCTCTCTATCCTAAGATAACACTTAGCAACCTGTATAATTTATTTAAAAAGAAGAAGTATTTATTGAGCCTCAGCCATAACCTATGGTCCTACTGCTCAGAATCTATTTTTTGGGGGGTGCTACCTTTGACTGCCCTTCCTTCCCCATTCTCCACTATCTCTGCAACACAGGGTATTCTATAACCTACACTGGGAGAACTTATATTTTCTTTGACTGCCCCCTCAGGCCCTGGGTCTTATGCCAACTTACTAGTTTGGGTCTTACACCAACTTATGAGTTGGTACTCATGTGTTTTGTTTTCCCTCATTTGCTTTGCATCTCCTGATGTGGCTTGTGCTTTCTGCTGGCCCATATCAGTGCCACTGAAAGCTAGACTCGGTACTCAGCTGCAGCTACTGGCCCTGCCCACTCTAATATGTTCGTACTCCTTTGCTTCTTGAGTACCTGCCACAAGATAGATACCATTTGCCAGGTTCCCCTAATTAAACGACTTCTGTATCTGGTAATTCCAGATCTATCTGGCCAGTGACTACCACAACTTAGTACTCACAGCAAAGATAAAGAACATTGATTGCATGTGACTATGAAATCAGTTCCCAACGCCCTTTAATGGTTCTTCATTGAATTCTGTAAAGCACAAGAGGAGCGAAGAGATCAGTATTTTACATTACAGGTGGGGTGGTGAAAGTAATATGTATTGAGTACCTGCTGAGGAATAGACATTTTATCTTTCTTATAGCCAGAAAATGCTTCTTGGGGATGAGAGAAGAAAAATTGAGCATACACAACAGTAAAAACTAGATACGACAAAAATTACTTTAAGAACAAAGTATGAGAGCATATCATCATTTTTTTAAAAAAGCACTGGGCAGAGGAATGTGAAATATGAAAATAGTTAAGGGATCCATAAAGAGTAATTCAATATTAAAAAAATAATACTGCAAAAGAAAGTTTAGAAATCACAGATTCAGAGACTGGAAAGTTCACCCTTTATCACAGTGAAGACAACGATCACGTCTGTTGTGATTATTTGTTCTCTGTTCGACTTGGTTTTTCAGCACAGAGTAGAAACCCAAAATATTTTTTAAATAAGTGACAAATGAATGAATGAAATAATATCTTGAATAGCAAACTAAACTGCATTATATAGTTGGAATAAGTACAGTGACATTGGTGCATCGGCTAATTTTGTCCAAAAAAAAAAAAAAAAAAAAAACCTGTGTGCCTGCATCCAAAATAAATGTGGTTTAAAAAGTAATACATTTTGCTAGTTGATATTATTCCAATAAAGATTAAAGATCTTAGTCATCTATCTACCTGTTTCCTTTTTAAAAATATAAGAACTGTTAGCACTTGTGAGTACATTAATTAACCATACAATTTCTTAGCATGGTTATTTTTTACATTATTTAGAGAAAATGTGTCTTCCTGCTGGATATATTTGCATTGTGTGTATAGAGTTACTTATTGCTTGGATAATGCCCTACTAATTTCAATGGATTCCTTTTGACATAAAAATGGATTTGCACTGAAGGGCAAACACTACCTCCATATGTATCCAGGCTGCATTACAATTGAATCCATCACATTATACATTTATAGGTGTCTACCCCTGTTACACTGCTGAAATGGTCTGCCATAAAAAATGGCCATGCAAAAGCTGGTTTAAATTTCATGCATTTTTACTTGCAAAGTATCTGGTTAAATGAACAGAAGCCTCCAAGATGAAATCCTTTCCAACATGAATATGCTAACATGACTCTCAGGAAGCAACACCTCAGCACTTCATCCAATGTCTTTCCTTTAGATTCCAATGACAGATTTGTTTTAGGGTCAGTATGTTGGAAAGTGCAAAGAATTTATTTTTTCAAGCTCACATCAAGAGAGGAAAATGTAATCTCTTTCTTGTTTTCTTTGGCACCACTGATGTTAGTAAGTGAAAGTCCCTATTTGATCTTCAAAAGTCCAATTCAGCGTTTAGGACCTGTTGGGTTATATCTTTAGAAATACTTGTTCGATTTATCTGTTAAATTTTTTAGACAATTAAAATGCCTTTCTTTTCTTCGTTTGGCCTGAAAAAAAAAATTGCCTATGAAGTTGACTTCAGGTTTGGAGGCCAAACATGTTCTTCAGGGACAAACATGGAAACCAGACTTATTAATAATATAAGTCTTTCTGTTCAGGGTGCTTCTAAAAGTGAAAGTCAAGAGTTTAGGAGAAAACTAATTTTGTGTGATTTAATCAGTTTCCTTATTTTTTCATAAGTTAGAAATCTCAAATGGAGGTAAGCGTATTAAAGAAAATAATAGTATACTAGTAGGAGAAAAAAAATCAATAGATCTCTTTTATGATTTCAGCCCAGTAAAGGGAAAAGTGTTAGTGCATTAGTGTAAGTGTTGGTGTTTTGGGATTTTACTTCTGTCATAACAAAAACAAAATAGAGGCCAGGCCAATACGTATATAACGCAAATATTCCAAATAAAAAAATATTAAATCTAAAACATTTCTGGTCCCAAGCATTTTGGGACTGATTAAATAAGATATTGTATGTTATAAGCTTTGGAAATTTTTAATGGTCTTTGTTATCATTTATTTAACTCATGTTATATTTGCTTTTACCGGCTTGTCTTGTTCCTTTTAACTATCTTAGGTTTGGGTTTTTTTTTGCACTTTTGATTTCAGGAATTTTAATATTTAAGTATTTAATTCTTCATGCCTTGAAGACTACAGGTTCTTTAGGCATGGCCTGTGAATTCTGAGTCATATCTTCTTATGGTCAAATTATTATAAGGTGGCTTTATTTATGATTTATTAATGGAATATGAATGAGGCACAGTGTATAAGTGTATCGGCTCCCTTATGAGAATACACGTGGGTCTGTTACATATATTAGGGGACATAGAGTGAATTGTGAGATGCCGAAGGTGTGGGTGTTCAGTTTCTTTATCTTCTTTCTTCCCTTCTATCAAAAAAAAAAGCTATTAAATACTCAACATATGGAAGTAATGCATA
The DNA here is from genome assembly GCA_004027715.1 of Plecturocebus donacophilus. NCBI lineage: Eukaryota > Metazoa > Chordata > Mammalia > Primates > Pitheciidae > Plecturocebus > Plecturocebus donacophilus. The sequence continues at coordinate 21,557 of PVKP010012761.1, read as the reverse complement.
TTAATGCCGATCAAACTGGCTTATTGTAAGTTTCAAAATATAGGACCCATACCCTTCTTTTGTCCTCCAATATGTTAAAAATATATTTAGTAAAACTGTATTATAACCCTCAAATTAGTCTGATATTTTTGAAAAAAAAGCCTTTTCAGAGAAGTTAGTGGGTCAGACATGTGGCGGAAAATTAACAGTACCTTGAGTTACAAAGGACTTGAATTCTTTTTGTAGCTGGGAGTTTGAAAACTATTAATCATGTTATAATTTAAAAAGATATAAACGTGTACCAAGCAGAAAGAATTCAGTTCAGGTCTGCTGGCTCAAATACAATGGGCTGAATAGCAAAGTCCTGAGATTTCTTAGATGCATAATGTTCTTACAAATGGTCCATGCTATGCTAATAAAACTATTGTGACTAGGAGCTTTTGCAGTAGAAACTGACAGATGAGGCAGAGTTAAGTACTTTTTCAGACAAGCTACTACAGTAAATCATTAAGGCACACAAACAATCATCCTTCATCAGTGTGCAATTTGTTTCATAGCAATTGCAAATCGAAAACAACGTAAACAAACAAATCGACAACTAATGAACATCCTCCACCGCTCACTGTAAATAGATCTACAACTTTAGAAGAACACTTTATCCAACACATTGTCAACTCATTGTAAACACATCTACAACTCATAAACAACTCATTACCCAGTATGTTGTCACCTCATTGCAATTAAAGTTGAATGCTAACTGTACTGTATGTTTCTGCTCTGAATCAGATTATACCCAAGGAAGAAAATGCTAAGGAGAGTCAGTTCAGGAATGAGAAGGCTTTTATTTTACTTCTTCCTCACATCAGTTTGACTTCTTAAATTATTTGCCAAGGTTTACATAGAAATTAAACTGCATTTTCATCCTTTCCTCAGGTAGCCCACATTTTCCATTTGCATAGAGAAGGCAGTGGTTTCTCAGCACAAGTTTCTTTCATAGAGGAAAAGTAAATGTGTAAAGTATTCCCCAAGCAGTAGTAAAACTCACAGCTTTTACTGTAATTGCTTTGTGTGGACTGCATTTGGCATCCTTACCTGGTATATAATCTTCTGGTTAGGGCCAGTGTTTTCTATAGTCTAGAGGATGATTATTTTTGGAAAGCAAACATGAACTTACGAATGTCACCACAATTTTCCTTTAATGTTAACTTTACTTAAGGATTTAAGTGGGCTTATTCACCATTCTGATTTATATAATGCATGTATCACATAGGAAGTATTGCCAGATTATATGGGTGCACCTATGTATAATATACATGCAAATAGAAATACAACACATAAATAGATTTGCCAGCAGTTTGACGCATTAGAAGGGTAGATTTATGAGCTGAAAGTACACTTTTACAGTTTTTTAGAGTTTTTTTTTTTTTTTTTTTCTGATTCAGACCAAGCTTCAACTGTCTTGGTTAATCTGTAAAAGAAAATGATTTGAATTGGAATTCTACTGAATTAAAATGATTTACAAGCTCAATATGTAATCCTATGTAAACAAATTCACTAGTATGAATGTGATGTCAACACAAAAGGACTTTGGGGGAGTAGAACAACCTATGATTCAGGGGTTTGAGTTCTCTGGCTTTGCTTCTAAGAAGATATTTTTTAAAGTTGTATTCTAAAATGTCAGTCATAGATTTCTCCCTGGAAGATTAGAAAGATTATCTCTAAAGTTTTGTCCAACTCGAAGTTTTATTCTGAGTATTTTTAAACATCTATAGCAGAGGTCCCCAACTCCTGGGCCTCAAACTGGTACTGGTCTGCAGTCTGTTAGGAACCAGGCGGCATAACAGGAGGTGAGAGCTGGGAGAGCATTATCACCTAAGCTCTGCCTCCTGTCAGATTAGCATGGAATTTAGATTCTCATAAGAGCACAAACCCTATTATGAACTGCGCATGCAAGGGACCTAGGTTGCATGTTCCTTATGAGAATCTAATGCCTGATGATCTGAGTCTGAGGTGGACCAGTTTCATCCCCAAACCATTGACCCTCTCCCTAATTTGTGGAAAAATTGTCTTCCATGAAACCAGTCCCTGGTGCCCAAAAAGGATGGGGACCGCTCATCTATAATACAGCTAGCACTGGGGTGCCTTGGAGAGCATATAAGATGAAATGGTCTTTATCTTATGAAATCATGGGATACATCAAGACTTTAGAGACAATTAAATCTGGATACATTTCTGTCACTTTCTAGCTGTGTAACATGTCCTCTCTGAGCCTTAGTTTCTGTACCTGTAAAAGGAGATTATAGGATTATTGTGAGGATTAAAGATTAAAACATCTATTAAATATCCAGTGCAGTGCCCAGTGATGAACAAGTCTTCAATAAATAGTGATGATATTGAAAATGATGACAATGGTAATGATGGTGATAGCCAAACTAATTTACTGTCTTAGAGGGAAAACCCAGACCAATAATCAATTAATTAATTCATTCATTCAATCCTATAACCTCTTCAATTATCCTCTTGGCCATTATAGACAGGTCATGATATTATACATCATTTCACATTGTTTTCTTAGGAAAATAGTTTTTTGGAGAGCCATGAATTTTCTATTTTATTCTTCTGTGACATAGCCTACAATGAAAGTACTCTAAGTAGTTGTACAATATTGAAGTATGTCCTCCAAATTTAAACAGTATTAAAAATAAAGACGGTCTTTTTTACTGCAAAAGAGATGTTTGAAATTTTTCTTATATATACCACTCTCATAATAAGTCAATATATTAAGTTAATAAAAAGAGTGACAGCTTACTACAGTATAAAGCTCAAAGAATACTGTTCTCTTTCTTTAAGGTATAGGGGAAATTGTTTCGCTCCTCTTCTGCCCCAAAAGGATCTCATTTACTTCCTCCTGTTGTCTTCTTCTAATATCAGAAATTCTCTTTGGCATTTTTTCATAGATTTAGCCTTCTATTTCCATAGGGTGAAAAATCTATTTATAAAAATGAATATGTTCGAATTAACACAATTAGGGTAGCCATTTGTGAGATAGAAAGTTGTAGGGAATGAGGTCAAGGACTTAGAGAGTTGGGTCATGTAGGATTCTTTCAGGTTACTGCCAAGGCTTTGTGCTTTGTTTGGACTGAAAGGAGATTCTTCTGGTGCTCTGTGCTGAATAGACTGTAGTGTAGTTGGGGTTGGGGGGATGGTGCAAGGTATAAATAGTAGAAGCAGAGAGAGCAGCCAAGAGCCCCTTGTAATAATCCAAGCAAGAGATGGTGGAGGCTTAGACCAGTGTAGTAGTGGTGGGGTGGTGACAGGTGGTTGTGTTTGTGATTTTTGAAGGCCCAGGACTTAGGATTTGGTGATGGTTGGATGGTATGGGAAAATTAAGATAAAAACAGAAAATTAATGTCCTACTGAACTGGACTTACTTGACTAGTTAGGCAGTCAGTTCATCTCTCTCACCCTCAGTTCTTTCATAGAGTTATTATGAAGATTAAATGAGATAGATGGCACATAATTACCCCTCAACAAATATTAGCTTCTATCTCTTCATCTTTCTTTTGCAGTATCAAACATTCTAGAAATAGTCTTCTGTTCTTGGCGATTACGACACAGATCATTTTATTATTGCTCTCAGTCAGTGATAGACAAGATGCCACAAAATAAATTCTATGTCATAAAAAACTAAAATGTCTTAGATATTCCAAAGCAGATAAATGTAAAATCAACTTTTCATAACCAAAATTGGTGAACTGCCAGCAGTAATAGTTACAGCCTTACAGGCATGAGCCAGTAAAGAGGCTTCCCAGTCCAGCCAGCCACGTGCTCATGGCAGCAACTTTCCTGAGACCTGGAGCCATCTGGAAAAATTGGGCCTGGCTTCAAAATGGCTGCCAGCTTTCTCTAAAGCCATATGTAAGGCAAATGTCTTGGGACATTCTGACCTAATCAAGTGCTCAATTGTTTGTTTCCATAGATTCTACCCAGTTTCAAAAATTTCTATCCAATTACCTTTGGGTAAAGCAAACTAGCCTGAGATCTTTATTCTCAGGTTGTCTGGTGCTCAGCTCAATCGTGAAGAGGAAGTGCTCACTGAAATGTGCTTTCTAAGAGGGTCAAACTTTTGTGATCACAGATTGCATTTCTAGCTCTCATGAATGGTATGTTCATGAAAGTAAACAGGAGAGAGAACAGATAACACAATAACATGATAATAGCCAGTGTTTACTGAGCATTCTCTACGTATCCTTTACTGTTCCAAGTATTTTAAATTTAATAGCCTATGTGCACAATATCCTAGTTAAATATGTACTATCTTGATGATGCCCATTTCCATAAGTTAAACTAAGGCATACACGGGCTAATTTTTTTTTGTGCAAGCACAGCTAAGAAGTGGTCAGGCCAGGATTTGAACCTAGGTGTCTAGCGCGAGGCTGTACTTTAAAGCATTACTCAATTCAGCTTCTATCATCATGTTCAGAAAAATAAATCAAGGAACGTATCAACTCATACCAAGCCATTAAAAAGATTTCTCTGCATTGGGAGTGGCATCTCATTAATACTAATATAAAGCATGTAGGAGAGCTAAAAGGCAAATGAAGGTCTAATAGCTTATTTACTCCAGGCCTATGGGTGGTAATCTCTACCATTTAAATGACCTAAATCCCTAATGCTGTAGTATAAACCATGTTATTTTAGAGTTCTCTGAGACCATCTTTAAATCAGCTGTTCTTTCCTTTGCCAGCCAGGTTAGAGCTTCTGGGTGGGCTTCTAAAGAAAATTCAACTAGAACAGACTGAAGAGTTTATGAAGTAAAAAGACAAGATGACAAGGCCTCAGCAGGAAAATAATATTATATCCTCCATGTGAAAATTCCCAGAAAAAAAATACATTCATTTTTACCTCTCAACTCTCTTTCTCCCTTCCTCTATCCATTCTGTCTTTGTCTTATACACCTAGATTCCTCTTGAAGCCTATTGAATTTCCAGATGAAAATGTGCTCCAAATGTGCTAATATCTTTCATGTGTGTAAAACAGACATACACACATTATGCTACAGGATAGGCATTTAAGACATAGTTGCTAAGATTTGAGTCCTATGAACTTAATTCAAACAGGATACTGTACAAAATGTTGCACAATGTCATATCTGCTCTAAAGTAAAGGGGGGGCTAGTAATGATTTAGAAACTAAAAGAAAACAAAACTCATAATCCACTATAAAAATGAACGTAAATGATTTTAATAAAGGTTTTGTTTTATTTTTTCTTTATGGTTTACTTTTTCAGATTTAAGTTTCTTAGTAATACACATTCTTTCAGTGAATTACATTACTTATAAAAATCTACAACCTACCTGTGGTTTGAAGTTTACAATATTATTGGTATTTAATCTCATATTCATTTATGGAAGCAATAGAAAAGGAAACTTCATAAATCCAAGCAAACATTGCATTGGCAATATGGAGCTCACCAAAGCCAATGAAAGTTCAGGCTATACATTGTACTTAAAACAAATGAATTCTGCCAACCTCCACACCATCTGGTTATTTTTTTTCACTTTTCCATAACTCATCCTGTTCGCTCCTTCTGTACTTTTCTTATCCTTCTGCTTCTTTTAAGTCTCATCCTAATTTGCCCGTTTTGTCACCCAACTGAGACAATCTCAGACCTTTTCTCTAAGTCTTGGCTGACTTTATGTTAATTCCAGATAACTAGCTATGGCTAAAACATGAAGACAGAAAAATTTTATATGAAAGTCTGCTGAACAATGGAGATGATTTTAACAAACATCTAATCTCTGTTTAAATAGATTCTGTTTTGTCTTTCTACTTAAATAAGATCATAGCTATTGGCCTCCTATCCCTTATCCCCCAAACTGAAAAATCTCTCAAATTATTGAGCAAAGAAACATTTATTGCTGGGTACTATGCTTTACTATCCATCCACAGTGTTTTGTCTGCTCTGCAGAAAATTTTAAAAATGCAAAAAATTGGCTGGGCAAGGTGACTGACATCTATAACCCTAGCGCTTTGGGAGACTAAGATGGGAAGATTGCAAGAGTTTGAGAGCAGCCTGGGCAACAGAGTGAGACTCTGTCTCTACAAAAATAAATAAATAAAAATTTTAAAAATGCAAAAAACATAGAAGAAAAGAAGTCATTGATATGAAATTTCCATTGAAAACACAAAATGTTCCAAATGTTGGACATGTAGATTATTTTCTATAAACAGTAATGAAAATTCTTAAACGTAGTTGTTGTGACTAAAACATATATTTTCAACTATTTCTCATCAAATTTCTGTAACCCAGGAATTTCTCAGGAGATAGCTTAACACACATTCATATCTCTTAGACTTTAGCTCCTTTCTCATAGTCTTTCTACCTATAATATCTAAAGAAGCTACATTTTAAAACATTATAGCAAGGTCTATAGAAAATATGTTTATCAAAATAATGGTTTAACTTTTCAAATCTATTTATTAAATTTACACAAAAGGGACTACTAGTGGAGCATTTTGTACATAAATGTCTTATAAACTTGGGTTTCATAGACAGTGTCTATGAGATTTCTAATAGGGAAATGCTAGCAGTTATACTCTACTTTAGTTACCATAAATGTTGAAAATGAATATCCAACATGTATTACTTACCTTATAAAAATAAATGTGTTAATTAAGTTTGTCCTTTTAAATACATCATTTCTCAAGTCACCAACAAAAGAAATTGTCTCCTTAACAAAAATATCTAAACCATGAAAGAATTAAAACTCTGAGATGTTTTAGCTGTCAGATTTGTGACCCGTGTTTGCAATGAGTGATGGATTAGGAATGAAAGGGTAAAGCCGTGTGTTCTGGTAGATGATAACGAGGAAGGAGGTTCAGGACTCCAAGGTTCATATAAGTGAAGGCCTAGTGGAGTCAAAGTTCAGAGAAAACAATAATTCAGAAAGCAGGGGTCCTGAAGAAACATGCCCTGGAGAATTTCAAGGAAGTGAGGTCTAAGAACCCTGCTTGGAGCTAGGGACTAGGCTATTGTACCAGCTCTCACCCAGAACAGAGACTAACATCATAATCCTGAATCAGTCTCTTGGATGGTATTTACTATCATCAAAAAGTTGAAACTGGCCATAAGATAAAAGGCAAAGCGCTCTTTCCTAGAACTTCCATGAACTAATTCATCTGAGCCACCAGGGAACAAGATTCAGAAGGCTGTAAGGAAACATTAAAGCAAGTAGAACAATCCAGGACTGGCTTATCAGGAGGGCGTGGAAACGGATTAGACTAGAGGTAAGCGAGCACACTAGGATTTAGCCTGCCTGAACCTTGGCCTCCTTGGTTGTAGCTCATTAGCATACACACTCCATAAAACAATCAACAACGGAGTGTATCAGAATTGGGTCCTTAAACCAAAATAAAGATGTGTGAGAGTCACAGAAAAACACAGGCTCTGAGTCACAGCAGCCAGACTAAAGTCCTGCCCTGCATGGATTAATGTGGGATTCATTTATTGATTAACTTCTTTGAACCTGATTTTCTCTCATATAATATAGTAATAATAAGTGGAGTACTAATTCCTTGCAGGTTATATCATGTATTAGAGACAATCTTTAAAAAGGTAAGACATATCAAATATGAATAAGAAGGCATTACTATAATTATAACTATTACTGAAAATTCTAGGCTAGAAATAGAAAGCAAAGAGAAGAAGGCTTGAGTTTCTTAAATAACCACCCAGATTCAGTGGTATTTCTGCCTCCACTACACTTCAGTGTGTCCATTCAACCAGCTGCCCCCCAAAACCTGGTATTTATTATTCCATTCTGAAGCTCTTAAAAACCTGGTGTGGTTAGGATTCATTTTGTTGTCCAAGGTCAAAGTTATTAAAATCACATGGGAGAAATCTTGTAGTAACCGAGATACCATTTACTGAGAACTGCTTGATTACCATCATTGTATTAGGTGAACCTCACATACTAGTTCTCATTTTATATTCACAAATCTCTATGAGGTAGATATTACTTATTTTTTACAAATAAGCAACTGAAGTTGAGTATGGTAATGGAAATTTTGTCAATTTTGTTCAATAACTTGTCCCCCCAGCATTAAATGACAGTCTTATAATAAATAGTCAACAAAAACTGTTGAATAAGTAAATGAAGACCTTTATCCATGATCACATAACTGGCAAGAGATGGCATAGGGAACTGACAGGCTGTGGAATATGCAATATTAAGTGTTCATTTGAGTGCTTGCTTAATCACAACTAAGTATTTATGTACATACTTTGCCTTTCTATTTTTCAGATGTAAGGGTTCTCTTTTAATTCTGAGTTTTCAGAAAAAGCACTGGTTCCTGCAATTTCTGGGAAGATTCAGGAGAAATTCACTAATTTTTCAGTAGTCAATGATTAGTTCTTTATTCCGTGCCTACATTTATCAAGAGCTCACCAACTTGTGGTGCCTGTGGGTCCTTTTTATGATGTTATGAAATAGCCTGACTATTATATGAATATGGATTAGAGATCAGAAAAGAGGTCAGGAATAAGGTTGCATATATGGAATTCATTAACACATAGAGAATGTTCAGCAAATATATTTGTGGAATCAGTTGGTTCATTAAGCCACTGAAATGGATGTGTTCATTGAAGAATGACTTGTAGAGTGAGAAGAGAAGAATATGAATAAATGAACATGGACTGAGCAGCTTAGAAAAGGTGAGCAGAGAAGTAGTTCATAAGACACATGGAGAAGTAGCTGGAAATACGGGAGAAGAGCTGGGGAAAAGTGGCAACATGGCCATGAAAGCCAATGGAAGTACAGTCTTCAGGAAGAACTGAGTGATTAATTTTGTCTAATTCAATCACAACCAGAGAGGACAACAATTGAAAAGCGTCCATTTTATCAGGGAAATGAAGCAGTGTTTTGTTTGCTTTTTTGACTACCGGTACGAGAAATCATAGTGTAATATGTTTCAGGAAAAATCAGGTGGTAAGGTAGGAGCAGTGATAGATCCTTATTCTTTAAACTACGTACATTAACTGTGAAGATAGTGGAGTGGTTGCACAGTAGGTAGGAGATTTTTCAAGTCTGAAAGATGTGAAGACATCAATATGGTAAAGAGGATGAAGCTGAAGATAAATCCAATCTGGACTCTGATAGAAGTCTTTGAGGGAACTGAGGAGGAGGGTATAGCTAGGCTTGGAATGTGCAGGGTAGTTAGCCATCTGTGCCTTGAGTAAAAGGATGCAATCTTCTTACATCAAGATAAAAGAGGTGAAAGGAATAGGATGTCTGTAAATTTGGAAGATTTTTTTTAGAATATTTTTTGCAAAGAGAGGTTATGGAGTATGGCCTTGAAGACAGTAGTGGAAACTTGAGGTAGTTATAAAGAAAAAAGAAGATTAAGCTCCAGGCAGTGTTGAGAACCTAATAAAGTTGATTCCCAACTATGTTGTAATTTTTTTTTTTTTTGATTTGGAAACGATTTAAAAATATTCCATCAGATTAATTTCTTTCAGCTTTAGGGTGGCCAATCATAGGAGAAGATCAATGTGCTATAATGGAGTGTTTTGTTGGAAGGAAGACTTAGTTCCTAGTTAATTTTTCAGGCAACTCCTATACAACATTGGGAGAAATGAAGTTCTTTGATAAATAGGAGTGAAATTCTTTTTGATCAGTGGCGATCTCAATAGTAATAAAATTCCAGAATACCACAAGTAAAATGCTCACAATATTTTTCCAAATTGTACCAAATATACAAGAGTATTGGAGATAAATATTTCATAAAGTGTATTTCAAATATATATACATGGATATTGTAAATACTTTCAAAACCTTTAGTCTCTTAGCCAAAAAATAAAAATTAAAAAAAAAAAACAGGTCAAAATCAGGTTCTCTATTCCTGTTAAAGCTCTATATACCACTTCAAAAATCAGACCCCAAATTAGTGTCTTTTTTTAGCCAATTTGGATTAGAGTTCAGCTAGAAGTTTTTGGCTATGTAGATGCAATGAATAAACCATTAATTTGGATTAGGAAAAAGCTGATATATTCCAGACTTGATCTATTCTAAACATTACTGATACAGTTTGGATTTCATAGCACCTGTACAACTTACCAAAGTTCTATTCAGCAGCTCCTGAAGAGTTCTCGCCTGGCCATTAACATTCCCAGGTGGGTCCCTCTCTCATAACAGAGATTTACTTTCATGAGGATAAAATCCTTTCAATTATTTAATAATGCCTATGTGAAATATTTTTAAAAACATTACAAATGTCATTCAGAATGCCTCCTTATTCTTAATTCCACTTGGAGGGAAAAAGAAACTTTTTAAAGAAGTGTTATTCAGAATTATTTCTAATGCCATTTGATGGGAAAGGAGAATTAAGTGAAGCCATAGTGGAAGAGCTGATATGAAATGTCATAACACAGTATTCTTACTTTTAGTGTCAAGAATTCTGTTTAATATTTTACCTATCAACCAGTCATTCATCACTCACCAAGTCATAAAACATTTATTTTGAGTAAGACACAGTACAGGTTTCTGTACTCACAAATAGTTTCTACCCTCAAAGTATTCACAATTAAGAACAGTAAAACTACATGTAAGCAGCAAAATGATGACTAACTGTGATTAGTGCAAACATGGATGCCTACATCAAGTACAGAACTAGCACCAAGGAGGGAATGATTTTCTCTATTGAAGAGTCAGAAATGCATTTCAGAGACGACAACATCTGAATTGGTGTTGGACGTATGAATTTTAGTTCACTGTATAAAATTAAATGAGAGGCCTGTTTTACAGACAATTGCCATACCAGAAATAGAAATAACTAAATCAAAATCTCACATTCTCCAAATTTCCCCATCTCACTCTTCTGATCATTCCTGTATTTTGTGCTTCTACTGTACTCAAAAATAGGGGTTTATTTGTACGTTTGAGGACATTTTTAATTGTCCTCAAATTGCTTCCAGTTTTTCTTGCTAAAATAGAATTTCTTATTTTGAGTCTATCTCAAACTAAGAACTATTTTGTGCACAATGACCTTAAATGCTATTTGAATGAAACTCCATTCATATAACCTGTATGTATCATTTGTCACTGAAATGAAAAATGGCACATGGATGAGATTCAAACATGGTGCCTTAGTGAAGCCAAAATTCTGTTGTACATGTTTTCTACATGAAAAGATCCAGAACAAAAGGACTCATTATCAGATTACACTCTCAAATAGAAACAGTTGGGAAATTTAAAGCACTAAAATAAGACAATAAAGAGGAAAGCCTACATGTTGGACTGCACAGATTTCTTGGAACAGATAACATGTTTAAAGTTATTTATTGACTTAGTTTGATATTTAAAATATTTACAGTACCTATTTATACCTTTAAGTAATCTTCTCTTTATCAAAAAAGATCTATTTTAGATGTTATTCCATTTTCTGGCCCTAACCTTTGCTTTAACTATTTTGTTTTTTCATTTAAAGCACACATTGCTGTCTTAGTGCACAGTTATCCCAGACACTTTTTGAATAAAAATTCTTCAAGAGGAAATCCTGGCTTCATTACAATTCTCTTTTTAATCTGTTAAAATCCATCCAAATTTGCTTTCTCTAATTGCATAGGAGATTTAGAGAAACGTCCAAGAATCTCCAGGACTTGTAACCTTTTTTTTCTTTCACTTGTTTCCAAACTGTGTCTGTGTTGTCAGACAAAATATTGATATAGCTTGCTTAGCTAGATTTAGTAGAATCTAGGACAGTGATTTATAGAGTAGAGGCAAATCCATGCTAAACCTCAAGTTCTGGAAATTTAAGGTTTATGTTGATATCTATTTGGATTGGTATTTCCTTTACTTGCTTATAAAAGTAAAATGATGTGTGAATGAGTAACCAAGAAACACAAGGCATAATGTTTAACATTACTATGCTTGCCACTTGCATGTTAGAAGGTGTGTTAGTACTTTAAGGATTCTCAAAGTGAAAACATGTCAACGCAATAAAGAAGGGCAGAGTAGTGCTGAGAGTACGCTGAAGAATGGGCAACATCTTTTTAGACTGAGCGGGGCAAGAAAGCAAGCTGGAGGCATATGAATTTCATATTAGACTAGAAAGAGGAAGTTTATAGTACATCTGGAATCTGAGCACATGTGTATGTATGCACACACACACACACAGACGGAGCTGACAGCGTCCATGGCACAGACATATGTGTGTATGTATATACATGCACACAACATAAGCACACATGTAGAGTATGTGTGTTTCTAAATATATACACATAGACTATTATCATTGTCCTTGGGGTATCAGCTTGTCAATCCAAACTACTGAGAAACAGGCCAGATTGGCCTTTTGCCTCCAGCAGGATGTCCCGAGGTAGGCTTTTGCGTGTGGCAGGCAGCCAGTACAATACATCACCATGGCTGGATTAGGAGGATAACACCAACAAGGCCAGACCAGGAATAGGAATAAATCCTGATGGTAGAATTGTGTAGGGGATTTTAGAGATTGCTTATCTTTTTTTAAAATCCAAAACCACTATTTGCACAGCTAAAACAGAAGGAAACAGTTGTCATTCAGAAGAGGGTGAAGAAAAGGACAGTGAGGCACTGGAACTAGGACATGACCTTCTATGAAGTTGAGACTCCAGTCAGCAGTTACAGACTTGGGGATATTGCAAGACAGAGTTCAAAGGTGTGCAAGAAAAGCCTTAAGTGTTTGGATCCTGGATTCAAGTTTCCTGGTCCTATTTACTGAGCTTTTCCCCAGGAAGTTAAGGATTTAAAAATAGCTCCAGTGTGGGGTCTAGGTTTACACAGTGTGTTGGTGTCTTCACATATAAGCTAATACCATCTACCTTAAATGAATAGAAGTTGTTCCATCCTGTAGGTGACATTTAATCTTTGAGTTTTTAACTGATTTCAAGAATCCGCTTAAATCAGATAATTTTCTTCAGAAAGAATTGGAGTTTATTTTGCCAGTATCTACTTTGGTTACTATTTTAACACTTTAAAAATCTCAAAATGATTTTTAAATAATAAGCTCATAACAATACATGAACATTTTGCTTATTAGCATAACCTTTTACCAACCACATCTACTCCCTTACAAAAATATAAGAATTCAGAATTTGCACTTGGTGGCCATCTGTTTTCTCTCTGAACATTACTTTTAAGTCCCTTTCTTTGGGTTGTTATTAAGATATTTTAAATCATGATGTTCTTGCACAGCATGTCAGATAGAAATAATGATAATAAAATAAGTGTGCAGAGCAATTTTCTTAGAAACAGGAGAGAGCAAATGAAAATTAGCGAATGTTTAATTCTAGGCAGAGGGCCAAACTATCCTAAGCCCCCTCCTCCATCTGCCCTTGCCATATTTTTAAAAACCTACCTTCAGGAAATATGAATTTCTTTGTCTACAGCAGCAAAGTTTCCATAGACTAATGTGTAATGCAGGGGTTAAGTTCAAGGCTCTAGAACCAAACTGACTGAATTCAACCCCCAGTTCTGCCATTTCATTGCTGAGTGACTTTTGGAAGATTACACAACTCCTCTGTGCCTTGGATTCCCCATCTGTAAAATGGGGATGATATTAGTCTAATGCGTGAGTTCGTTGTGAGGCTTACCTTAGTTAACGTGGGGAATGCATTCAGAACTGTGTTTGGAAAGCACTTAGGACAGCACATTGGAAGCCTCAAACTGTTAGCTATTATGACTTTTGAAGAATGCCAACAATCATAGTCATTTGGTTCATTAACCTGCCTTTAGTCAGGGCTGCACAGTAATGTAGTCATTAAAATCTTTATAGGTGACCACTTCCAGGTGTATTTGTAGTCATGAACATGCTATTTCCTAATACATCTGGAAAAAATTTAGCTGCTCATCCTTAACTCCTTATTCAACTGTTCTTAATAGGAGCAAAGGGAATTTCTGTGGAGTCAGCACAGTATCACATCCCTGGTTCCCCCTGGTTAGTGTATATTTGGACTGTGGCCAAATCCCCACTAAATTTTATGTTAATCATGTACATTGGATTCCGCTGGAAAAGAATGATAAAAGAACTAGGGAGGGAAGCATTTTTATTAGAAGTCAATGTGTATTTTTTTCCCTAAACAATGAGCATTTGGGAACTGAGATTCTATTTTAGCAATATTTGTATCTTAATGTAAAATAATTGCATCAGGAAGCATTTTGGTTTTAGTCCAACTTCAGTGCCTTTTAGAATGTGCTAGTATATAGCTATCCAGGTGCAATTTTATTGCACATTCTTAATAGCAGGAGGTGCATGGCAGATACTTTTACAAACAGACTTAGGTGCAGACCCGACCAAAGCTAGAAAACCTCATTTAATGGACAGATGAAGATGACTCAAAGCTTCACAACTGTTTATTTCCCATTATAGTATTGAAATTTTCAACTTTTTTTATTCTTCTAATCCCTGAAATAATTATGAAAATCTACTTTTAAGTTAGCTAAAATGTTTCTTAGTGACTTAAATTATATAATTCAGACTTGCTGTGACTATTGATATTTGAAAAACAGATTTCCTAAATATTATTGGGATTTCAATCTACCACAATCTATTTGAAAAATACATAGAAGAGATTATCTTTAACAATGGGGACTTTTACAGCTTTCCCTTTTATCCTCAAATTAAATGTTTATTCTACTTTCTCTACTAAATTTTGCTTTAATACATACTTTTTTAGGCTTAAAGGTCTTTTATTGATTACCATGTTGCTTTTCTGTAGTAACAATGTGTGTAAATTAAAATCTTATTTATTTTTATTCAGTATTGGGCTCTATAGTAAAAATATTCTGGATTTGGTTACCATTATTAATTTTATTGGTAAACAAATTATGGAAACAGCAGAAATAAGTTATTAACCTCAATAACAAAAATTATGTATAATAAATTTCATTATTTCATTGGACATGTATTTCTTAATGACATGGATGTGTTTGGCTTCATTTTTAATTGATTCGTGTGTTTACAGATGAATTTTATTGCCAGAATTAAATAATTCCATATCAATTCTATTTATTTTCTCATTTATCATTATTATAACTAAAAAACTTTGTTCACACAAATAGATAAATAGAAATTAAGGTTTCCTTACAGCATGCCATCTCAATTCTTGGTAGTCCTGTGATTTATATGCCAAAATATCACAACCTAATGTATCAACAAAAATTATTTTTAGTGCTTTACATCTAACAACTTGAATAGATATTCCTTCAGTTTTACCAAAAGCTAAGAAATATACACAACCTGTCTTGCCAAAATCTTTGTCAACTAGTCATTAGAGTCATTCATTGTCTCGATTTCTGGGAAGTATACCAAGTAGGCTTTACCAAGACCTATCAGATAACCATTCATTGTTCTTGCTACTCATTCATTTTGAAGCATTTTATATAGCCCTGATTCACTCAAAAGAAGGCTGAAAAAATAAAAGATATTGTTCGTTTCAGTACACCTGTAAATATATTTTTAAATAAGATCCTTTCATCTTATCACATACTTCGAATACATTTTTGTCAAAACTTGGAGCTGAAAATTTAGTTCATTTCATTTTGGGAAAATATTCACCATTGAACCTACATGGTAATTTCAGTTCTCATTGTCTAACCAATCAATCAAATCAAACTAAATGTTTGATATTAAAAAGTCTGATCTTATTTTTCTGTTCACAAGTGTTATTATATACCCCTTGTGACAGCATCTTACTTAATGAATTCTAGTTCTAAGTTCTAAGACCCATTATGTAGATAAGTCAGTAGTAAGTAGGTAGCTAGTTACAAAGACAGATCAGGCATGGAGATTTGCCATAAATTTGTCACCTTGGAGAAATTAGGCTACCTGACCTTTCATATTTCTGCAGGCTCTATCTTTGCTTTGCTTTCAAGAGGTTTTCCAGTGGGAACCATTCATTGCTTGACAATATTTAGCAGAGGAAAAAGGCAAGATTCTTTTAAGAATGCCACTCTGCCTTCTTAACAGAGATATGATTAAAGAAAGAGAATGACCTTAAAATGTATGGTGCTTTGATTACAAGTGGTGTCACAGATAACAAAATTAAACATTATTTCTTCTTTTGGAATGCTGGAGCCTTTTATACCATAGGACCAGATGAGTGAGTGGGAAAGCTTTCTTTTGAAAAGCAGGAAGAGAAGGACAATTATTAAAGAAGAGGCAGAAGAGGATAATAAGCCTTATGTCTCAGCCACAAGCCTATTACCAGACAAAAGTTCGTGGATGTTGGAGACCAGTAAATTGATTCCCTTACAACTACTGCTGCCACATAGACCTTAGAATGGCATACAGCCCAACTACATGTACCCCATGTGAAGACTGCTAGATTATAGGACTCTAAGTGCCTCTATATGTGATCTTAGCAATGGAACTAGTGCCTATCTCATGCTTAGGTAGGAAAAGGGGGTACCTACTTGATATGATTTTAAGGGCTTGAGTGGCTTCCCTCTAAAACCCACTGCCCCAGCTTTTGATGCCTAAAATTCCACTATTAAAGGTTTATTTTACTTTGATCACCCATAAAGTGCTTTTTCAGTCCCTGGGGGAAAAGTCATTGAATCACGTATCCTTGTAACTTTGTACCTTATACTTGTAACTTACAAGTATGAATAAGATTCTGATCCTTGTCTGAAAATACAAAAGTGGGACAAGTATAAAGACTGAAGGAGGTAGAAGGAGATAATGGCTTAAGAAGGGCTTACTAAACCCAGACTGCTTCATTTTGTTTACGGATAGTGTATGCTGCGGCTTCTAGGTCCAAGGGACTCTTGACATCTATCTGTATGTGAGTTTCTGTAATTCATTAATGCAGATTATCTTAATTGCATAAATAATCATATCTACAGTTTATTGTATGGTAACATACAGCAACACACAGCAATTGTGTTTTACAGAGTCCCAATTTCAGTCTTGGTTCTATAAATATTTTATTACTACTTTAAACCTTGAAAGGATCCCATGTGTTAGGTATTATCCTATTTTAGGAAACAGAAGTGTTCTGTTACACAGCTAGAATGTTTGCCTGGTTTCAAAATCCACAGGCTTTATACTGTATGTAAATTGTCTTAATCTGTAAGACTGCCATGTTACACAAATACCAGATATCTTTCCATTCTCACTGTTTTGCTTCCACACACAACTATTAGTGAGCAGTTTATGAAAGTGGAGATGATTTAGGGAGATGCAGGAGAGTTAGCATCACACGTTCTACAGCTGTCAACCTCAGGCATAGTTCTGTTCTTAGTCTCTTTTTGGCATGAGATGGAAAAGTCTCTTCTTCCCATGTGTCCTAGTTCTGTTGGCTCTTTTTGTTCCCTTCCCAGACATAATTTCCAACCTCAAATGCCTCTCCCCTCTAGTAAAGAAACTCATTAAGGTCAAAGTTCTGTCCCTGAACTGCAAGCCTTTTGTTCATTCAAACCAAAGCTATGACAAAATCGAACCCTACTACTCCTCTTCAAACCCATTTAGAAGCTACTTACTGGGTCTTTAGCATGCTCTTTAAGGGTCTCATGCTCATTTCAAGGAGCTCCTCATGGAAACGTTCCAATAAATGTGGGCCCACTTCAAGGAATTGTTAGACCTACTGCTGAGATGATCAAGTATTATTTATGTTGTTTGCATTATAATTTCTCATTAAGTAGCTAATATGAATAAAAAATGAGGCAGGAGATGGTCACTTTTTAGTACTCTTGCTTGCTATATAGAATCAGAAGGTAATAATTTCTCTATATTTTTCCTTTGTAATTATAACACCTTCCCTATCTATTTCACAAAGTTGTTGTGAGAATCAAAATAAATTACTTATTTTTTCCTTGAAAACTATTTGTTCTGAAAGGTATAAAGTACTATGGAAATGGAAATGACATTTATCATCATTATTCTAACAGGTTCATCTTTAAATAAATTAGGATATTAGGCAGATGAGTCATATGAAAATAAAATATCTGGGTCTAGAAAAAGATCCATGTGTAATCATTTACTGAACAAAGACAAGTAAGTCACATGTGCATCCAGGGTTGAAACCCCTTCTAGGAAAAATTATAAATAATATAAAATCTAAACTTCTTATAGCATAGAAGGATCTTCAGAGTTTGGCCTCGTCCTCCTTTTCAATCTTACCTTCCCTTTCTACACCCTATACTAACCCTCCTAAAAGCTTTATACCTTCTTACATCCGTGCCTTTGCACATGCTGACTCCTAAGCCTGGGATTTCCTTTTGGGTCTGTTGGAAGAACTGCCACTCATCTTTTAAGACACAAATCTGACTTCCCTAGGCAAAATGAATTGTATAGTCCTCTCTACTCCTGCAGGGTTTGGCAAGCAGGCTTACTATTTTTCTGGAGATGGAGTTTTGCTCTATCACCCAGGCTGGAGTGCAGTGGTGCCATCTCAGCTCACTGCAACCTCTGCTTCCCAGATTAAAGCAATTTGCCTGCTTCAGCCTTCTGAGTAGCTAAGACTACAGGTGTGCACTGCCATGTCCAGCTAATTTTTTGTATTTTAGCAGAGACAGGGTTTCACTGTGTTGCCCAGGCTGGTCTTGAACTCCTGAGCTCAGGCAATCCGCCTGCCTCAGCCTCTCAGAGTGCTATGATTACAGGCATGAGCCACCACACCCAGCCTCAGGCCTACTGTTCTATTTCTACTAAAAATTATACACATTTGTTATCTACTTTTTGCTAAGCAATTAAATCCTTTACACTGAATATCTCAAATTCTAGGTGTAATCATTTGCTGATTTCTTAATTCAAGTTCATAACGACTAGCTTTGTTGGCTGCAAGAAAATAGAACCTTTCCAGGAAAGGTCAAAAAAAAATAATTTTGAACAAATTAACATACTGAAAACATAGTTTGTGGCAAGCACAGTATTTGGCACTGGGATAAGGTAAATATCAGAATTTCTGTTTTTAGGGAAGTCACAACCTAGTGGGGAAGCAGGCGTTTAAACCAACAGGTGCAGTTTGAAGAGACTTAACATAGAGCAGGAGAAACCTGACACTGCCTAAGAGTGGCCATGCATCTGCTACCAAATGATAAAGAGAAACAGGATGGGGAGGTAGGGGGGTGGGGAGCTTAATGAAGGTGGAAGTTATTCCCCCTGCTACAAGAAAATGGAATACAAATTTTTACCTATACAGACAAAACTTTGGGGCACAATGTAAAATTTGGGTTGCTTTGAAAAGTGATAAAAAATGTCATGAGATCATAGGATAGTTCACAAAACATTGATCTAAACCAATAATTTTATCAGTAGCTTTTCTACTGCTTAGAGCTCAACTAGGAAAAGTTGCTGTCTTGATCTGAGCATTCCATCTACCTTCAAAATGGAAAGTGCAAACATGAATGACACATTTGGGGTGACAGTGACCACCTGACCTCCCTCCTACCTTAGGAGACATTTTTCTCATTCCTCAACTGGAACTCTTGCAGATTTTGACCTAGGGATTATGAATAGCAGAGACATTTCTCTCTTTCTCATTCTGTTTCCAACTGCAATTTGTGAGGTGATTAGGTCATGAGGGCGTATCCCTCATGAACGGAATTAGTGTCCTTATAAAAGAGGCCCTAGGAAGCTTGTTACCTTCCATCCTGTGAGAATTCAACTGGAAGGTGCCATTTATGAAGCAGAGACTGAACTCTCACCAAACATGGATTCTGCAAGTGTTACAGGAAAGAGTTCCCAATTCAGACCCCAAGAGAAAGTTCTTAGATCTTGCGCAAGAAAGAATTCAGGGTGAGTCTGAGGTGCAAAGCAAGATAAAGATTTTTAAGCAAGTAAAGTGGTGAAAGTACAGCTATTCCATAGACAGAGCAGGGTGATCCCAAAAGTAAGATGAGGAACGTGCCCACCCCTAGCTACGATACTTTTTTATCTACCAGATAAAAAAAAATCATGAAGAGACGTGCTCTGCTACAGTAGTTTATAATAAAGGAGTAATTTTCTTAATTACTATAGATTGCAAGAATCAATATTTTAAAAGCAAAATTAGGAATACCTTTGTTCTCAAGATATCAGGATACTAGGACATTCTCAAGTCTCAGTCTGTTTAGTACACATTATCAATCTGTTACTTTAACCTTAAACATCTAGAGGCTAGGAATACCTTTCTGGGAATGCAGCCTAGCAAGTCCCAGCCTCATTTTCCTAGCCCTCACTCAAGATGGAATCGCTCTGGCTTGAACGCCTGACACTAGTGCCTTGATCTTAGACTTCCTGTAGAACTGTAAGAAATAAATTTCTGTTGTTTATAAGTCACTCAATCTATGGCATTTTGTTACAGCAGCTCAGACTAAGACAAACACTGAGAATAAAAAGTAACCTCAACATAATCTCCAACCAAATCATAACCTGCTATGATCCATAGACTGCAAATTAATGGACTTTTACAATAAGACACGTTAACATTGTTAGATATGAAGAAATTATTTATTTATTTATTTATTTATTTTTTTTGGTAAAGACAGGGTCTTGCTATAATGCCCAGGCTGGATTCAAACTCCTGGCCTCAAGCGATCCTCCTACCTCGATCTCCCAAGTTGTTGGGATTACAGGCATGAGCCCCCATGCCTGGCCTATCTATAAAGAAATTATATCTAAAAGCATAATACCAAATATGGCAACATTTTAATGAGATTTAACAGAGCTTCACTTAATACAGGTCGCATCTGAAGCATTATTGAGCAAAACTGTAGTGTAGAAAGTTGTAGCTGAGAGAGTAAAAATATAAACATCATGTTTAGACATTAAAGCCATGGAGACTAACTATTTTGTTCTGCTTCCTTTTGTTCAGCTGGTTCATGGGTAATAAAAAGATTTTTAAAAATTCTGACAAAAATATAAAAAATAATTTTAGTATATGCTGTATTTTATATTAAGATTTCAGTATATGCTAAAGTTAAAAATGTAATGCATGTTGATTTGTTTAAAATTTGTGTTTGAGGGGATACTTGCCAAGATGGCCGCATAGGAGCAGCTCAGGATTGCAGCTCCCAGTGAAAGTGCAGAGGGTGAGTGGACGCCGCATTTCCAGACGGATTTTTATTACCCCCAGACCAGGAGATCCCCAGGCGGAGCAGCCCCACGGGTCTCCAGTGCGGCTGTTTGGCCGGCGCCGCTGTTTGGGCCGGCGCGGCTGTTTCGGCCGGCGCGGTGGTTCTCCGCACAAAACACACTGGTCTGTGTGCCCTTTTAACTGGTGAGTGGAGCTACGGGAAGGCGGATTAAAGAGGGGACTGAATCAGGGAGCCAGCCCAGGAGATTCCCAGGCAAAAAAGCGCTACGAATCTCAGCGCCGCTGTTTCAGCCTGCGCAGTGTGTCCCCGCAGGGGAAATCAAAACAGATCCCGGCGCCTTTTCAACAGGCGACTGGAACACCTGGGAGTCGCCCATTCAACTAAAAAAAGGCTCTGAGACAGCGAGCCAGGTGATCAGGCTCGGCTAAAACAGCAATTGGAAGCGCTCTTGGTTAAGAGTTTCGCAGCGGGCACAGCTGAACCCAGGACGGTCCAGTTCTGTGGGGGAGGGGCGTCCGCCAT
>PVKP010012760.1:0-57409 GCA_004027715.1 Plecturocebus donacophilus | reverse complement strand
TTTCAATCAGCTGGATGGACTGCTCTGACTTCCCAGAGCTCCAAACATCATCCAAAAGGAGACTCAGTCCCGTTTACTCCGCACCAAGAGCCGCCGAGCCGAGGCGCCGGCAAAAAAGCCGCGCCAGCCGAAAGGGTCACGCTGGCGACCCGTGGGGCTCCTCCACTGGGAATGTCCTGGTCCGTGGGCAGCAAAAATTCATCGGTAAGTGTGGCGTCCACTGGCTCTCTGCGCTTTTACTGGGAGCTGCAATCCTGAGCTGCTAGTGATCGGCCATCTTGGATCTCTCCCAACTTCTTAATTATTATTATTAGATGCTCCATTTTTTCTCCTTAAATCAAAGTTTATTATGATGAGAATAACAGTATCTTTGGAATATTTATAATAATAGCATTAAAATATCACCCAACAAGTTCAAATGTTTTAATAACAAGAAAGATTAGCCATACCATTGAGAACAAAAAGTTCACCAAGGGAAAATTCAAAAACATTAATAATTATTTTATGTAGCATGACATATTTGTTTTCAGCAAAGAATTGATTTTAAAAAATAAAATCCAATACACCAAAATCACAGAGGAAACTAACTGCTCTTTAAATTCTTTTAAACCGTTTTTATAAATTGTTTCTTTAACGAAATGTAATTACTTTTACCCTCACCTAGAAAAGTCCTAGTTTCTCAGAAAGCAGCCTCCTTTCTTCAAATCTTCATCTGATTTTTCTGTCTGAGATTTCTAAATCACCTTCTACATGAAAATGATACTTTCATCAACTTCTTCGTAAAACTTTCCTACCAACCTTCAACTCATAGTGATTTTTCAAACTCATATAAAGAAATAAAAACATGCTTTAGGAAGATCTTGGAGTTTGTGGAAGGCCATGTCTGCATGTAGATCATGCTATATCATGCTTGATATGAGTGCCATAATGGGAAGAAAAAGAAATGATTCCCACATTTATCTGTGTGGTATCAACTGAGGCTTTCCAACAAGTTTTTAGGTAAAGTCTGTCTATGTTAAGTTGTGACAGAGACAAAGTGCTTGTCCACTTATCTTTTAGCCTATATTTCTCTCCTTCTTCATCCATGTCTCAATGGCACCCAAAGCTTTCATGCTGTCACCTCTCTGCTTTAAGTCCTATTGTACTTATTATGTTGTAGTGCCTCAATTCTTTTAGCAGACTGCTAATCAATAACCAGCCTGTTCTCTCTAAATTTCATATCCAGCCTTCCTTGAAGTTAGGTTTGAACAGGCTACTGAGTTCCAGACAATGGAATGTGAGCAAAGTAAATTTCTTCGCTTCCTGGGTGGGCTCTTACAAACCTTTCACGGGTGGATCCTCCATGTTTCCTCCCACCCTTTGGTAACTCTGGTAGCTAAAAGTTGAAGACAGAGAAACTTACATATGAAACGTGCCTGAGTCCCTAATTCACCATTTATAGAAAGCTGCTTGCCAGGAAAACCCATTTGAATTATTCATAGTGAGAAATAGTCTTTTGTCATAAAGTATTGTACACTTAGACTAGATATTTAAGATGAATTAGAGTAAATATAAGAGTTTCACAGGTAATGCTTATATTCTCTCACTGATCCTCAACTTCCTTTTTTTCTAACGAAATTTGCCAATTCCTAATTCTATTTTATCCTGTAAAAAACAATAGCATCCCTATATGATTAGCTCCGACTTCTACTACCTAACAAAATAAATCCTTCATCATTGTTTTTGAAGTTCTCTTGGGCCTAATTATTTCTACACTCTAGGGAAATTATTTTAATTTAGAAAAATGGAAAATCTCAAAAAACTATCCCTTGGAGACACTTAAGTCAGTTTTCTTGAGAGAGCTTCGGAGCTTGTTCTCATGGCCTGCTGCTCTTACTAGGCATAATCTCAGTCCTGCTGCTCCAAAGCTGGAGGAAGGAACAGTGGTCTGCTTCTCTTGGACTGAGGCAACACATTGGGCTTAATCAGTGGCCTTCCTGGGTTCCTTTTCCCAATGGAGGGATCTTATTCTGGGAACCAATTGAGGTAAGCATGATCTGGTTTCCAGTATTCTTGTTCTGTCTTGCCTAAAATGAAGCCTCCATCCTATGAGTGGAGGCTGGTAGCAGAAGAAAGCCCCCAACCTCACAATTGCACTCTTCTGGAATTTAGTCTCTTCGGTACATAGCTGAGGGGGGAGTATGAGACATGCTGGTGGTCTTCCCCTTCTTAGGATATATGTTGGCCATTGACTGGGAACTGGGAGGAGAGAGAACCCTGTTTTCTCAGCCACACCTATCAGAGTGACGCTTCTGTTAAGATGAGATAGAGAAAGGGGTGAAAATGCTGCTGCTCAAGTGATGCAAAATCTCCCTATTCTTACAGAAATTTAATAGAGTTTTTTAAATCATTGTTTCTTTAATTTCTGTATGCATTAGGACAATTACTTGGGGCTGCAAATGACTGATTGCTTGCTTGTTTTTAAAAATAATTTTCATCAGTTGTGTCTGGGGAGAGAGTGTGCAGAGCTCCTCATGCTGGCACCCAGAAATTGTCTTTCTTTCCATACTTGAATAATTTTTAGAATTTGCATTTAATTCCCTATAATTTTTATTCACTTTCATGATTTATATTCTCTATGTTTCTTATTGTGTTTTAAGCAATATTCATCTCCTCTTTATTCATTTAAGTTTGCCTTGTTTATACGAGTTTTGTTTTCTTCTACTTCTTGTTGGGCTTTATCAGCTCATCTTTTGTTTCCTCTGTTGATTTTGCATCTCTATATGTAGAAGACCAACACATAAAGTTTCTTTAAAAAAATTATGATGAAACACACAATCTTTCTACCTTTTTCCTGACTGATTTTCTCATCAGTATATTCTGCCACTTTTGTTGTTGTTGTTTCTTTCCTATAATTTTTGTGTACCACATTTGCATAGATCTTATGATGATATACTTTTTATTTCTCATTTGTGATGGAGCAAAGTTTTTTTCTAAATAAATTATTTACATGTGTTCTATGTGAAGGAGGAATCAAGGTCAATGACTAGTCTAAAAGAAATTTTCCTTACAACCTAGCTTTGTATGAGTTCATTTAGCTCTTACGGTCTCATCAGTAATATCAGAGACCTGTAGAATTTTAAGCAATGTAAAGTTTCTCTTTTTCACTATTTCATTCTGCCTCTGAATTTTTCCTGTAAGTAGCTTTTCTGGGTGATTCTCATATCCTTTGCTTCTTAGAACAAAACCCATTCTAGAAAACCTCTTACTGCTAACCTGTATGCTCTTTTACTTAAAAAAGGATTTAAGTTTTACTCCCCAGGATATGCTCCTCACTTTTAAGAAGTATATTTTCTAGGTTCTGCTGTGATTTGGAACCATGTCTTTCTTTCTCTGCTTTCATCTACCCTACTCTAATCAATCTTTACTTTTTTACTAGCCATTATACTCATTTTCTTTTTGAGAAAGCTAATGTTTAGCTTTCTCCTACTTTTATAAAAATGGAGACTAATTTTATATTTTTTATTTTCCTCTTTGCTTTTGTATGATTTTTAGAATAGGAGGAAAATGTTACCATCTTCAAACATAAATTTAATAAGGGTTATTACAAAGTGATGCTAATGATGGGATTTCATGAATATCAATCACATATGATTATATAGACACTGGAAATCACTCTTTCTAGGTAAGATACCATTTTTATCTACAGGAAAAGTCAGACTGCACTGACGGCAGCTTGTTTTCAACCCCTGCCCCCAGTTTTATCTTTAGCACATATTGCTTATATGTTTAGCTATAGGTGGCAATGCAGTTGAAATAATTTTTCTGCTACTGCTAATCAGTAGCATTTTAATTAAAAATATAAGCATGTGATACCTGGTAAGCACCGTGATACCTGGGAATATTTTCATTCATGTAATAACATGGGAACAAATTTTTTACAATGGTGAGAGTCAAAGGTGGTCCATGTTTGAATTATGCAGCTCAGATTGATTTTAATATTTATTAAGTTTTCTCTCCCTATGTATGTGTGTATACACCCACACATATATACATACACACACACACACACATATACATATATACATACACATATATATACACACACATGTCTGTGTATACATATGTGTGTGTGTATATGTGTATATATATATGTGTGTGTGTGTGTATATATATATATATATATATATATATATATATATATATCCATCCTTCCTTCCTTCTCCTTTAAAGGTTCACCAGGGTAGCCAACTAGTTTAGAATAATGCCTGTCAATCTATTAAATATTGTTTTAGATGGTATAACTCCTTCTGGCCTACCTAATGTGTCAGATTAGTGAAGAATCTAAATATTATCTGTGCAAATACAAAATAATTGTTTTAGATTTACAGATAGAAAAACAAAGCATATAAGCAAACAAACCCAGTCTGTGGAGGCTACATATCATAGAATTCAAATGAAATGATGTTTTGAAACAATCAAAAGTCTAGATATATTAAAATGATCAGTAACTACCAGAGATGTGGGGAGAGGATTAGAGATTTGGGGAGAGGGTTGAATGAGTGAAGTTCAGGCAAGTTTTTTTGGTAAGTGAAACTGTTTTGTATGATATTACAATAATAGATATGTGATACTATGCATTTGTTAAAACTTTATGGTATAAATCATAACATGTGCAATTAAAAAATTATTTAGGAGATTGGGGAATCTTGGGAAATAACACAGATTATGTCAACAGAATGTAACTGTGTTACAAATATATAAAACAACCTCAATGAAGAAGATGGGGAAAAAGATGGTGACCTAAGTAACTTTGGAAATGAATGGAGTCTGTAAGATTAATGGCAAAAGAAACTGTCAATAAGCACTGTGCCCTAGTTGAAAAAGTTTTCCTATGGAGTTGTGGTTTAATAATTCTCATACCATTATATGTGTATACTGGAAGTGAACAATTAAGTAAATATTTGAGGAAAGATGGAGCCAGGTTTCTTGTGTTTATTCTTGTTGAAGTGGGAAGTTACAGACAAGGGGAGGAGCTTAGAATGATCTATGTGGAAATACATTAGAATAGAGACATTGTTATAAAATCATGTTTAGCTTAATATAAATAAAAGTAGTCACAGAAATATTAATAGACATGTGTATGTACATGCATTATTACAGATATATATGTATATGTATGTGTGTGTGTGTATATATATTTCCTTGCTTTGTCATCTGAAAGCAGTACAAGTAAAGCCCAAATTTGGGTTTCTAACACCTTTCTCTAATACAAATTATCAGAATCCTTGAAGAAATTGCTTATTCTAAGACTAGGGAAGAAAATATACAAGATTAGCCTAAGTATTTTATAGTGCCAGAAAGTAAGCAAATGTATAAAATCAAAGCTTAACATCCTTTGTAAAATGTGGGAAGAATTCCATAATCATGTTTGTCAAGGACATATTTTCATTCTCAGAAGAAAAACATTTTACAATCACTAACATACACCTGTGTTCTCCTATTCCATGATATCCCTCTTTACAATTCAGGAAACATATCTCTGGGTGAAAATAAACTATTACAGAACCCTGCAATGGTTTAATGTGTTGGGAATTTTTAAATTAAGACATTTTGATGTCTATCGGCATTTCATCAACACTTCTCTAATTCATGTAATTTTCTTTTCAACATGTCCTCTGTCTCCTTGTGGAGCCATTAAAAGCATAATAGGCTCTGTTTTTTTCTTCTTGACTACTTAGACTCAGTTATTCTGGAAAGAAGAGCTCTCTGTTATACTCATGCTGTCTAAACCAAGGAACTATAAGCTTTGGATTTTCACTATTTTGTACTTAACACTTAGAAGTATTTTTGGAATTTGGTATAATTGGCAAAACACATTTTTCAGAAGAGGGAAGGCAGGCAGAGGACAGGTTCACTGTGCAGCTAGCGGACTGTGTACCCACAGCTTGGGAGACAGTGTGTTCATGGGGGACAGGAGGAAAGTGATTATTTCTTGACAAAATTAGATTTTTTATTTAATAAAATTTACTGGCAGCATAGCATACCAAATTATAGAATGAATAAGACAAAATAGTGAACACTATATTGTAGGATTATAGGATCATGGTATTATATTGTGAAAGGAAAGAATGATATGAATTGCCAGTGGAGTCATAAACCTTGACTAGAGCACGGAAGAAATTTGCCTCATGAGTATTTTTCCACTTATTTATTCTATTTATTTGTTTGTGCTTCAAGGCAGGATTGTTTGTATCAGAAATAAGAACTAGAAGTAATGTCAGGTGGAAATTCTGCTTTTAATTTTAAACATTCTGAAGCCTTAAAATGACATGTACCCAGAGAGTAGCATCAGGATGTAGGGAAGTCAGCATTAATTAATTCTTTTACAGGAGAACTCATGAGTCATCTAGCATTTTGTGTGCCCCACCACCGCCCTAGTTAGTCAAGGAAGATGGGAGTAAATTATGCCAGTGCCTGCTCAACTCTGCTGACTTTTACTGTTTTGCTGCACTCCAGTCTGTTTCTAGCTGCCAGTGCTTGAATTTTTACATGAAAGATTCTCTAAGCCAGGAGCTCACATGCACAGCCAGCCCAAAATGCCAGGGCATGCCTGCCCTCCCCTCACCCCCACATCATCAAATGGTGACTGAGTGGAGTCGGTATGTAAGGACCTTAGTTCCCAAGCTCCCTCCGTGGAATAACTCTAATTTTCTTCCAGATTTCCCCCAAAATTTTAAGATCCAATTATCCATAGGGATAACTCCTTTAATAAGACACACTTTATTGATTGCATTCCCTTTCATTCTTTCCCTGTCTCGTTTTTCCTGGGGCTGTGAGGGGAGAATAAAGTGCAGTACTCCTACTGGTGTTTCCTAGACAATCATTTCCCCAATACTCCCACTCCTGGAAGAAGCCAACTAAGTGCAGACACATTTGACATAATTTTATTCAGAAATGTAATTAATTATTTCCTATGTGTAGATGTCATGGCTTTCTTGCTTTTCCTGTCAGGTTATTGCTTATTCTCTCTAGAGTGTTTTGGGAGGTCAGACTGTATATGCAGCAGTGCCAACCCTATTTCTCCGATTCTCATATTTCTTTAATCCTTGGAATTTCTGAACATGACATGATGTAAAAAGAATATTTTATAACACATCATTTTATACACAAAATTTCCCTTGGTGTCTTGTTCATAATCTAACTCTTCATTAGCAATTTCAATACATAGGCTCTTGCTAGCCCTAAACAGCAATGGGGAAAAAATAGTTATTTACTATTTGTTTTTAAAGACTTCTAGATTAAATTGATCTCTAAATTTTAAAATATGTACAAGACCTATATTACCTTTTTAATGTGCTGTATAATGTGAGTCAATGTAAGTAATAAGATATTTCATGTACATTTGCTTTATGTATATTTTAAAAATTCTTAGTGATAACCTGGTAAAATAGAAAAATATGGTTTAACAAATTCTTACAAAATGGTATTTACGTACTTGTCTGCAAAGAATTACAAGAAAAGAAAAAATAGGATCTTCTAAAAATATCATCTGCATTTACATCTTTGATTAATGCAGAATATTTTTCTTGTAATTCTCTTCTTAAGCAGCGTATTGTCTTGTACAAGGTAAAAGAGAATCTGGCATTTAAAACCTTAACCTATAAACAACTGTATCTGCTATTTATAAAAACTGGAATTTTGGGAGAGGAGTGGGTAGTAGGAGGCATACAATTTTAAAAAAATTAGAGCATTCTCCAACATAACAAATAGTCTGCCTATGTCTGCAGCTGGGCTATTCTAGTCTTACCAGTCGAAAATGATAACTCTTTTAGCCAGTCTTTATATGACATTTGTGGAAGTAATAAAGCTTTCATTTTGTTACTAATGATGTAAACTCAATCCAAACGAGCTAAAGCAATAAAAGGGGATTACTGGTTCACACAAAGTGGAAATAGAGAAGTAGAACTGCCTCTAATAGTGTCTGAATACAGTGTTTCAAACGATAATACACAGATTATGCCTTTCAGTCTCTCAATTCTGCTGTCCCTTTTGTTGGCTTTTTACTCATTTCTGGCCCTATATATGGTTGCCAAAATAGTCAACAACTGCCCCAGGTTTACATTGTCTTGAACGTTTTTATCTCGGAACCCATGCCAGTCCTTTCAAAGGACTTTGTGGCCTTGATTGAGTCCCAGGCCGATGTCCTACGCTGAACATTGTGTCATTATGATTGCCCAAAGTCAATATCCATAAAACATTCTTAAAGAATAAAATGTCACATTTTGGGATGGGGGTACAGACACCAGTATATAAACAGAATGAATCAGCAAGATATTTTCAGATACTGAGGAGTACTATGAAGAAAACAAAGCTGGGTTCTGTGATGGAGAGTGATTAGAATGTCAAGTTCAGAGTGAGCAATAATGGGCCTTCTGAGGCCAAGATATCTGGGCAAACTTATAAATGACAGGAGTCTACATTTCTGGCAAAGAAGACTGCATTACCTAGGCATGTTTGAAGAGCAAAAAGAAGGACAACATTACCAGCGAATAGTAATTCAAGAGCCATAATGGTAAGAGTAAGATCATGAGCCTAGAAGACCATGTTAAGGGATTTACACTTTTACTAAGGTCAATGCACAACCCATGGTGGGTTTTCAGTAAGGAAAAGATAGGATGTAACTCATAAGTTTGTGAAGAAAAATATTTTGGAAGAGTGATGTGTGTTTGTAGGAACGTCTAGAGAGAAGTAAGAGAGAAAGCTGGGAGCACAGTTGAGAATCATGGTGGCATCAACGTGGGCCATAACAAGTGATTTGGGCTGAGTGGTAGAAGGAAGATGAGTAGAGTAGACTTATTTATGTATTTTAAATAAAGAGATTCCTGACAAAACAGATGTGAGGAATTCAGGAGAGATGACAATCACAAATGATTCCACGTGATAGAATTAAATCTTCGCAGCAATCCTGTAAGGTAAGGACATTATCTGTTTTCTACAGTGAAGCCTCTGAGGCTTCAAGAGGTGAGTAAATTTCCCAAAGCAGTGGGAGGCAGAGTGGGACTTTAAACTCCGTTTTTATTGCTGTCGCTCTTGTTCGATCTAAATACTTTCTACTGCTATTGTCCCTCTCTATCTGAGAGGAATTGGTTCCAGGACCCCAGGAGATACCAAAATCTGAAGATATTTAAGTCTCACAGAGGATGGCAGGAAACTCGAAAATAGGGAAAATCAGTCCTCCATATATGCAGTGTCAGGATCACCACCAGCTGGGGTCTTTCCAGCAGACCCTGACTCAGCAACAGATGAATAAAGTATATTGACACACAGATATTATGTTTTGTCAGTTCCACTGAGTGTCTGTGACTCCCTGGAGAGTGCTGTAAACAGTTTTGACTACTGGACCTGACATGCTGGCCTCAGTGGTTTTTATTTAGCACATATTAAATGACAAAAATTCTGAGTCAACACCACTAGAGGTTAAAGATTAAAGGACAGGTTCCAACGCCCAAAGCAAATACCATTAGTGGGTAATATCCCTGGTCGATCTTCCCCACAGAGAGCCATCGAAATGACCAAAGGTTGATTTTAGAACCCCCACAAGTTAGGTAGACTCCCCACATTCTTTTGTATTTGTCCCCTAATCTCTCTGGCTCCTGCAAAGAGACTGTCTGGCTGCCTTCAGCTAAGAACTATAGAAAAAACCTTTAGTCTTTCCAAAAGGGTTTGAGACTATATTCTGTAACTTTCTCTAATATTTTTCCCTTAATATTTTTGTCACCACCCTGTCTGAACTCCCACTGTGCAGAATACTATATTTTGGTCCATGTTTGGATGCAGATGCAGAACCCACTGATGCAAAGGACCAACTGGATTTATTTTAAAATCTTGTAAGTGTAACTATGCAGTTCCAACTTGTGTTTTTTATGGTTCAACTGTATATGGGTTTGGGTCATAAGCTAAACATCACAGTCTCGAGTATTATAATCCAAAATGTTGAAATCTTGAAAGATCAGGATCCCAAAAATGTAATTCAGGAAAAATAATTTTAAAAATTATTTAAAAGACATCTATTTACATTTTTAAAAGGGGATTTGAGACACATGCAACATTATAACAAAACACTTTAGATTACCTTACACAATAAAATAGGCAATAGCATACATGTTTTACAAGCATACACATTTAGGTATACTAACAACAGTCATACAGATATGAAAGTTCTGATCAGATAAACCATGTTCACAAAGAAAGAAGTCAAAAAGCAAAATGTATAAAGACATATTACTATGGATGCTAATTGTATGCACCCAGGTTTGTAACTCTGGTCATGTGAAATACCATGATGAACAACCTAAGTCTTTTAATGAGATCAATTACAAACCATGATGGCTCATCACCTCATATGCAGTTGCCTCAGGAGTCAAGATATCAAGAAATGTTTAGACATACAAAAAAGACATCTTTCTTTTCTTTTCTTTCTTTTTTTTTTTTTGAGATGGAGTTTTGCTCTTGTTGCCCAGGCTGGAGTGCCGTGACACAATCTTGGCTCGTAAGTTTTGCCTCCTGGGTTCAAGGGATTCTACAACCTCAGCCTCCTGAGTACCTGGGATTACAGTTGTGCACCACCATGCCCAGCTAAGCTTTACATTTTTAATAAAGACAGGATTTCACCATATTGGCCACGCTGATCTGGAACTCCTGACCTCAAGTGATCCACCCATCTTGGTCTCGCAAATTGCTGAGATTACAAGCTTGAGCCCCCAGGCCTGGCTGACATCTTTCATTTATTGAGAAAGTTTCAACTTTTTCATGTACATGCATAATACCTCACAGGCAAAATCAACTTTATGATAATGCATTTTTGTGAATCAAAATTTGCACACACAAAAAAATGTGTAAAATGAGTTAGAATTCCCTAAAGGCCTTTACACGGTTTATCTCTCTGGGTACTGGAAATGATATGAAGATGAAATACATATCGTAGCAAATTGGTGCTATGGTGGAGGGGCAGAAGTCTTATGATAGAATAATTTCCCAGAGAAGATTTCTCATATTTTTTACCTGTGTGTTTACCCCTTCTATAATCTTCAAAACATTCCCTACACTTGCATTTGGAGAGTGGTTGTGGTCTACAATTTTTTTAAGTATATATATCATATATATATAATAATCAGACCATCTATTTGACAGTCTGATTATTGCTCAGCTATTGCAACTAAATGATTTTTTGCTTTTGCAGAACTAACAATAATTAGCTTTTAAAACTTTTATCTTTTGCCCTTAAGTAGCCTCTTACTCTTATAACAGCCATTTAGCTGAGGAAAAATTTCACAGATCTCTTTCATTGTATTGTAAGGAATACAGTAAAAAGGACTTATGTTTGGCTTCCCCATGCCAAATCTGTGTTGATCAGGGTTCTCCAGAAACCAATAGAATAGATGTATATGTATATGTACATCTATCTATATCTGTCTATATGTAGATATATATGAGGAGATTAGGGGAACTGCTTTATCCAATTATGGTGGTTGGGAAGTCCTATAATAGGCCATCTGTGAGCTGGAGACCCTGTAAGGCCAGTAGTGTGGCTCAGTCTAATTCCAAAGGCTGGTGAGTCTGGAATTCTGATGTCCAAGGCAGCGAAAGAAAAATCTGTCACAGCTCTTAGAGAAAGACCAATTCACCTTCTGTATTTGTTCTCTCTGGGCTCCCTTTCTATGGATGGTGACTACCCCAACACTGATGACAGATATTCCCCACCTAGTCTACTCTAACTCACATTAATCATCTCTGGAAACACCTTCACAGATAAACCCAAAATAGTGCTTCAGTGGGTTTCTAAGTATTCTTTAATCCAGCCAAAGTGACACCTAAAATTAAGTACCTCAAGTCCACTTCCTGGTAACTTGGCACCCCTAAACTCATCTCCTTAACCCATACTTAATTTCCAAATAAAGAAAATAGCAAGGTATTAGTTCCACCTAACATGAAACCACTAACACGATGCAACTCTTTTATATACAACTGAAAATGCATGAATCCCTTTTCCAGAATTTAGCTTCCAGGATTTCAACATTTTGGATTTTGATCTTTTGAGATTGTAATTTTCAGCATTTTAGACACTGGAGATTTGAAACTTTAAAGATTTTGATTTTTAAAGATACTGATTGTTAGGAATTTCAACATCTGGAGTTATGGCATTCAGGATTGTCTTTCAGGACTATAATCAGTCCCGCTGCCATATCATACTGCTAACAAGAAAAAAACACTTTATTAAATTCACAAAAGAAAGATAAGAAATTGACAGCAGCTTAGAACTAGCTGAAAGAAGTTTCCTTTGCTACTGAAGCTTTTGGGACTTATTTTCTTTATAATATATTAAACATCTACGATATGGAGATTTTATTTTAAGACCAATGATAAACTCTTCTTATTTATCGTCCCAATAATTATTCCACTTATGGAATTCAAAAATCTGGTTATGTCTATTACAAATGTAAAATAACTTCCTGAAGAAGGTTTAAGCATGATGCATTTTAGGAAGAAAAAGGTGAGGAGATAATTACTAAATATGAGAGTTTGATTGAGGAAAATTACAAAGAAATGGTCTTTTCCACTAAAAGAAATGGAATTTAAGCCACCACTGCATGGGACTAGAGAAATTGCTAAGCAAGGGGCACAGATTTCAACAAAGATGAGTGACAGCACCAAAAATACCTGTCATGAGCTATTTATTCTCTTGTGAGGAGTGACTAGAAGCAGAAATGTAGCAGAGTGTATTGAAGACTGCTCACCAAGAGGACTTGCATTATGAGAGTTTTAGAAACTGGTCTTTTAACACCTTTTAATGGCAAGGAAAATCTTTCCAATTTTACCAGATTCAGGACGAAATGATATATTCTTATTTACTTTTATTTCAAGCATAATATTTTGGGAGGGCCACAGTAATTTCTTTCAGTCCTAGCTATTTGCTCATTTTTTGTAAGAACACTGGTATAACTTGACAATGGATATTGTTAATATGGATATGAATGGTCTTCATAGATTCATTAGAAAATTCTTACATAATTAATACTTAAGATCTCTTAAACATGTCAGTCTGTCCTAAAATTGTCTTTGTAATTATCTTTGAATAACTAATTTCTATGGAAGTGACTAAATTATCACTGACAAATTTTCGGTAAACAGTGAGTAGACATGCTATTGCAACAAACAAAATCAGAGGCCTAAGCAGCTTTCATTGTTCTCAAAGGCATAATCTCTTCTAGACCTTTCTTATAAGTCACTGCCTTTTTACAGTATATCCCCAAATAATAGCACATATAATCTTTATATAGTCTGTACATTACAACTTCCCTCTGAGGTTATTACATTTATTTTCTGACTTTGTCTAAGTTTCTCCATAAATTCTAGTTAAATCTTCCCTTAATTCAAGATTAAATTTCTTAATAAATCCTGATTAAATGCTACAGCTGTACTGGGATTTCTGATTTTGTTCTAATAAAAAGCTTCAGAAAAAAATGTATTTCTGCCTTAAGAAGACAAAGTAAAAGCATGGAATGCAAATTCATTTAAGTACTTCAATTTTGTGATAAAAAGTAAAGAAGCTTTGATCTTGAGAAAATGGAGGTCAAAGTACCTAAATACAACACACTGACAATGCAGTCAATTTGATGAATTCATTCATGGAATTAGTTTAATTCACTTTTACATAGTTATCTAATTTGACCACACCCTAATCATACTGTACAACCTTAATGCCCAAATTAATGCTGAACTGTCATAACAGATATTGAACTTTTATATTCAATGAGATTAGATATGCTATGAAGGAAAAAAAGCCATAACGGGTTATGCCCAGGACCTCCTCTCAATTTCCATATTAATTTAGTCTATGCTTTGGTTTTTACATATTGCATTCCTTAACTCATTAAAAGATGTTATTAATTACAGTATATGCATCCCAAGACTTCTGGGTTTGGGTGTAATGTTAACAATTTCCAAAAAAGCTTTTTATCTTTATTATGAATACTGACTGAATTTGAATTTTATATTATGCTATTGTCTAAGGTTTAAATAATCTAAAAAATATAACTTATATTCTTCTTTTACATTACTAGAAAACCATAGAGATTACTGTGTTTTTGTCCCTGATTAGTATTTTTTCACAGGAGCACGTTGACTTACTAGTTTTGGGGAGGTTTTACCTAATGAGATGAAAAAAAGATTATAGTCACAATAAATATATATAGCCACTTAATTTGTTCATATGGGTTTTAAGTAGGCCTAGTATACTTTTTGTTTAGGGCATGGATAATTATAGTACTTTTCCAGAAAACTAAGCAATATCAAAATGCTATGGTGGAATTACAAAAAAACTCACAATTTTTTAAAAAGTCAGAATATTAGGGATGCTGCTTTATCACACCAAAGGAGAGAGATTCCCCAAATAAGGCATAAGTTTGATTTTATATGTAAAGAGAAAGGGATAAAGAAAAAGAAAGAAAATAAAGAAGGAAGAAAGGGAGGGAGGAAGAGGGGAGGGAAGGAGACATAAATCAAAAAGATAGGCTAGGGAGAACAGCATGTTGTAAAGTAGAGAATTTTTTTTTTTTGGTTTATGTTACTTTATTAACTTAGAACTATCCAAAAAATTACATGACTTTGTAATTTCTACACTACAAATGGAAATTATCTCTTAACACTGAGGCATTTTTAAAGAAAATCCATACCTTACAATATTTCAATATGACTGTCTAGTTGTGGATTCTGTCAGTTTCCCCATAGACCTTCCAATTGCTTGATGTTCTTTTTTTATTATTATACTTTAAATTCTGGGATACATGTGTAGAACATGCAGGTTTGTTACATAGGTATACACATACCATGGTGGTTTGCTGCACCCATCAACCTGTCATCTACATTACATATTGCTCCTAATGCTATCCCGCCCTTAGGCATCACCCCCTGACACACCCTGGTGTGTGATATTTCCCTCCCTGGGTGCATGTGTTCTCACTGTTCAACTCCTACTAATGAGTGAGAACATGTGATAGTTCATTTTCTGTTCCTGTGTTAGTTTGCTGAGAATAATGGTTTCCAGCTTCATCTATGTCCCTGCAAAGGACATGAATTTATCCTTTTTATGGCTGTATAGTATTCCATAGTGTATATATGCCACATTTTCTTTATTCAGTCTATCATTAATGGGCATTTGGGTTGCTTCCAAGTATTTGCTATTGTGAACAGTGCAGCAATAAATATACATGTGTATGTGTCTTTAAAATACAATGATTTATAATCCTTTAGGTATATACCCAGTAACAGGATTG
Organism: Plecturocebus donacophilus; assembly: GCA_004027715.1. Classification (NCBI taxonomy): domain Eukaryota; kingdom Metazoa; phylum Chordata; class Mammalia; order Primates; family Pitheciidae; genus Plecturocebus; species Plecturocebus donacophilus. The sequence continues at coordinate 42,095 of PVKP010012760.1, read as the reverse complement.
CTGGTATAAATGGTATTTCTGGTTCTAGATACTTGAGAAATCACCACACTATCTTCTGCAATGGTTGAACTAATTTACACTCCTATCAACTGTGTAAAAGGTTCCTATTTCTCCACATCCTATCCAGCATTTGCAGTTTTCTGACTTTTTAATAGAGCTAACTATCCTAAATATACACCAAATACAGGAGCATCCAGATTCATAAAGTAAGTTCCTAACAACCTACAAAGAGTCTTAGACTCTCACACAATAATGGTAGAAGATTTTAACAACACACTGTTGATGTTATACAAATCAAAGAGACAGAAAATTAATAAGGATATTCAGGACTTGAACTCAGTTCTGGACCATGCAGATTTAATAGATATCTACAGAACTCTTCACCCCAAACCAACAGAACATATATTCTTCTCAGCACCGCATTGCACTTATTCTAAAATTGATCACCTAATTGGAAGTAAATCACTCCTCAGCAAATGCAAAAGAAAGAAAATCATAACAAACAGTCTCTCAGACCAAAGTGCAATCAAATTAGAACTCAGGATTAAGAAACTCACTCAAAACCACAAAACTACTTGGAAACTGAACAACCTGCTCCTGAATGACTACTGGGTAAATAACAAAATTAAGGCAGGAATAAATAAGTTCTTCAAAACCAATGAGAACAAAGACACATGTACCAGAATCTCTGGGACATAATCAAAGCACTGTTTAGAGGAAATTTTATAACATTAAATGCCCCAGGAGAAAGAGAGAAATATCTAAAATTGACACTCTAACATTACAATTAAAAGAACTAGAATACCAAGAGAAAACAAATTCAAATGCTGGCAGAAGACAAGAAATAACTGAAATCAGAGCAGAACTGAAAAAGATAGAGACACAAAAAACCCTTCAAAAAATCAATGAGTCCAGGAGCTGGTTATAGGAAAGATTAACAAAATGGATCGCTAGTCAGACTAATAAAGAAGAAAAGAGAGAAGAATCAAGTAAACACAATAAAAAATGATACAGGGGCTATCTCTACGGATCCCACAAAAATACAAACTACTATAAAACAAAATTATAAACACCTCCATGCAAATAAACTAGAAAATTGAGAAGAAATGGATACATTCCTGGACACATACACCCTCCCAAGACTAAACCAGGAAGAAGGTAAATCCCTGAATAGACCAATAACAAGTTCTGAAATTGAGGCAGCAATCAATAGCCTATCAACCAAAAAAAGCTTAGGATCAGATGGATTCACAGCCAAATTCTACCAGAGGTACAAACAGGAGCTGGTACCATTGCTTCTGAAACTATTCCAAACAATACAAAAAGAGGGAATCCTCCCTAACTCATTTTATGAGGCCAGCATCATCCTGATACCAAACCTGGCAGAGACACAACAAAAAAGAACATTACAGGCCAATATCCTGATGAACACTGATGTGAAAAATCCTCAGTAAAATACTGGCAAACAGATTCCAGCAGCAGAAAGCTTATTCACCACGATCAGGTTGCCTTCATCTCTGGGATGCAAGGCTGGTTCAACGTACACAAATCAACAAACATAATCCACCACACAAACAGAACCAATGACAAAAACCACATGATTATCTCAATGGATGCAGGAACGGCCTTTGATAAAATTCAACATGACTTCATGCTAAAAACTCTCAATAAACTAGGTATTGATGGAACTTATCTCAAAATAATAAGAGCTATTTATGACAAACCACAGCCAATATCATACTGAATGGGTAAAAGCTGGAAGCATTCCCTTTGAAAACTGGCACAAGACAGGATGCCCTCTCTCACAACTCCTATTCAACATAGCATTGGAAATTCTGGCCAGGCAACTGGGCAAAATAAAGAAGTAAAGGGTATTCAAATAGTAAGAGAGGAAGTCAAATTGTCTGTTTGCAGATAACATGATTGTATACTTAGAAAACCCCATCATCTTAGCCCCAAATCTCCTTAAGCTGATAAGCAAATTCAGCAGTCTCAGGATACAAAAATCAATGTGAAAAAATCACAAGCATTCTTATACACCAATAATAGACAAACAGAGAGCCAAATTATGAGTGAACTCCCATTCACAGTTTCTACAAAGAGAATAAAACACATAGGAATACAACTTAGAAGGGATGTGAAGGACCCCTTCAAGGAGAACTACAAACTACTGCTCAAGGAAATAAGAGAGGACACAAACAAATGGAAAAACATTCCATGCTCATGGATAGGAAGAATCAATATTTTGAAAATGGCCATATTGCCCAAACTAATTTATAGATTCGATGCTATCTCCATCAAGCTACCATTGACTTTTCTTCACAGAATTAGAAAAAACTACTTTAAATTTCATATTGAACAAAAAAAGAGCCCAGATAGCCAAGACAATCCTAAGCAAAAACAACAAAGCTGGAGGTATCATGCTACCTGACTACAAAGTATACTACAAGGCTGGAGTAACCAAAACAGCATGGTACTGGTACCAAAACAGATATACAAACCAATGGAACAGAACAGAGACCTCAAAATAATGCCACACATCTACAACCATCTAATCTTTGACAAACCTGACAAAAAACAAGCAATGGAAATAGAATTCCCTATTTAATAAATGGTGTTGGGAAAACTGGCTGGCCATATGCAGGAAACTAAAACTGAATCCCTTCCTTACACTTTATACAAAAATTTGCACAAGATGTATTAAAGACTTAAACATAAGACCTAAAACCACAAAATCCCTAGAAGAAAACCTAGGCAATACCACTCAGGACATAGTCATGGGCAAAAACTTCATGACTAAAACACCAAAAGCAATGGCAACAAAAGCCAAAATTGACAAACAGAATCTAATTAAACTTAATCAGACAATTTTCAACACACAGTTAAAAATTAAGAATTTTGCTTTTCATTTTCATTTTAATTTCATAGAATATCATCACCTACAAAATTTTGATTCATAGACTTCTAACTTCTCAATATTACATTTTTTGGACAATAAAATTCTAGAAGTAATGCAAAGACCTCATAAAATATAATCAAGCAGCATCACACCGTGTTATATCTTTTGGTTTTATCTATTTTTGTATGAAAATTAACCCCAGCAAACTAAAGGTACAAACAGAAGATAATTAAAAACATAGTATAAGAACCTAACAGATTTATGGAATGTTTAAAGTGTGGCTGTAACAATGTGTTTAGTCAATGCCTCCAAGTAGTAAAGGCACTGTTTTATTCGGATGTATTCCATTTGGTAAGTGGTGTGAATAAAAGGAAAACTATTCTTTGTTTTGACAGTGTATTTAACATTCTGCTTTCATATCCCTTTTATAAATAGTTATGTTCTCCTAATAACGTGATTGGTGAATTTTGTGTCTAAGAAGGTGCTATCATATTTGAGAGGGAAAATGTATCCACTGGATGCATTCTTATCCCTAAGTCTATACTTCTTCCATATTGGAAACATGTGAAAGCTTATATATCATACACACACACACACACACACACACAATAAATACACCTTCTAAGTAATGAATGAGTGAAATAATTAAGTAATTCAGAGTTTTTATTTAAAAAATGAAGAATCAGTAGTTACAATATTTTCTTCAATGTTTATAGGCTTCTGCAATCAAGTGACTGCAGAGGCAAAACTGGCTCTAAAGCATATTTTCTATGATAGCAGATTCTAGTAAACATGAGGCAAAACTTCTGACTAATAGAGTGGTGTAAGTCTGTTTTAAGTATTGTCTTACTCCTGGGGATAAAAGTGTAGAAAGAAATGGAATGAAGGCTGATATAAAAATTTAGCTGTTTTTACCTTAATGAGATGTCCCCAAGTCTCACTATGGACCATGACTCTCTCATTTACTTTACCATTGGCTAATTCAGACTATAAATACAGAGGTAGTCTTCTCACAGGACTACTTGGTCTGTCTTTGAGGAAAGTGGTAACTCTCCCTAACTTAATGACTCCCTAATAAATGCAATTTCAAATAACCCACATCCATGAACAGGAAAATTAGCTTTTCTGAGGTCATAATACTTTGAAATTCATTGAGATATAAGATATCTTCAAATGTATAAATGATAAATGTTTAACTAATTAAGGGATATCATTGCCATGCCATCCTTCACTGTTTGAAAATGACAAACTAGCAAAGTTAATCATAATGCAATCAGTAATGGTTGGTTTCATCCTATATTAGTGAGATATAATGCAAATCAGTGAAGATTCAAGAGAAGTTAATCAAAGAATTCTACTTAACAAGGAAAAGAAATGAAAGATGTCTTTTTAAACATTCATTACAAAGTAAGTAAGCTAAAAACTATTTTTGTAATTTTAGTTCAAATTATCCTTAATAATAATCATTTATTTTAGATTTATATGCTAGACATAGTATAAGACAATTGATATTATTATATTTAATCTTCAAAGCACTCTTATAAATTGGGTATTATTATCACCACTTACAAATGCGGAAAGTAAAATCAAAGAGCTAAACTACTTGCCCAAGATCAACCAACAATAAGTTGGAGAATGGAAAATGAAAATTAGGTCTGTGACTTTCAACAAGATACCTTCTGACCTTTTCAGTTGTTCTTCTTTCCTTTGTTCTTTTTCTTTTCAGCCATTTTTAAGTTATAGGTCCAGAAAGTCAGCAGTGGGGAAGATCAAGCCAACATTGTATTATCTGCTACCGCCATTCTTTATAGAGTGTATTGCCTTAAAACACAGGGAAGGCTACAGTCATTCATTTATTCATCACCTGTGCATCACTCATTTGTTCTAGGTATTGTGTTTAAGTGCTGGTAATAAAATGATGAGTAAGTTAGCTAATAGGAAATGATTATAATTATATTCATTTACTATAATATATATGTTATTAAAGTAATTTTTCCTTTATGATTTACCCTAAGTATCATTACCAAATAAACATTTGTATTCAAATATGTAGGCAAATCTTCTAGCTATAGCTTCTATGTGTTTGCATAGCAATAATTTATTTCAACATAATGTCAGATTATCTCCTGTCCCTATCATCATTGTGTTAAATAAATTACTGGAAAGAACTACTGAATTCCCTGATTCATTAATATTTCTCCTAAGAATGAACTTTGTGGAAGTAATTGCCAACTGAATTTATCAAAGTGGCTCCCTCAGATATTTGAATTTAAGAGAAAAAAAAAAAGTGCTCCATTACTTTCTGCTCTGGTATACATTCCTATCATCTGTTTTGGCTGAGCTATCTTGGAAATAAGTACAAGACAAGGGTAGAAGCAGAATGAAACACACACTTCACCCAACCAGTATGTAGGGGATCAGCATACTACTAGGTCTTTAGAAATAATAATCACATTAAAGACTATTAAGGAATACCACACTTACATAATTTTCCTGTTTAGAATCATTATCCTTATATGTGGGGTCCTTGTTTTGTAAAGTAATCTCATATTGACAGGCTATGTTCTGCCCCTTGCCAATTCACAGAACATTTTCAGGTAGGTTTTCTGGCATATTAAACAGGCTTTTGATAAGAATACAATATGATATCTTTAAGTTATCATCAAATATGAGATACCATGGAATAAGTAGTGCATATTTGAAATTATTTACCTATTATTATAGAAAGAGATATAAGAAGGAAAAACATTTTGCAACTTCTTTGAGTTAAATGATGCAATAATTAAATGGCAGGGTGTAATAATATTTGAAAAATTTTATCACTTCTTGGGTCTGTTAATCAACTTAGCTACTTTCATATTTATATTTTTATAAGCATTTCTTTTATTTAATATAATCTCAGAGTGATTATCCTATACTTTAAAAGTTATAACATGAAATGTACATTTATAATAATGGTTCTTTTTAAAAATTATCTATTTAGAATTTTATTTCAGAAGTAAATTTACATTTCTACCTTTTATCTGTATTTCACCCAATGAAGCAAAAACACACAGATTTTTATTACTTTAGATTGTCACATGGTATGTCCCAGTAGGTAGGCACATTTTACAGAAACAACTGATTTATAAAGTTGGTGGAAGAAAAGAAAAAATTTTAAATAATAATATATAAGCTTTAAGTTTCCAGTGTAGTTCTAGCCGATAAATTAAAACTTTACAATTTATAACATTACATTTTGATTTTAAAACTCCAGGGATTTTCCCTCATTTACTTTAATATAAGATTTGTTCTACTCCATCCCTGGTTTCATAAAATCAGTCAGCTCTAAAACTTGTAAATTTCAGATTTTATAACTTAATTATCCTTTTGAATTCATATACCTTATTTTGTTGCTCTGTAATCTTATTAGAGATTTCTATTGCTGATGTCACAAATTACCACAAACTTAATGGCTTAAAACCATATACATTTATTGTCTCACAATTCTGCAGGTCCAATGTCAGAGTGAGCTCAAGTGCTTTCTCTGATCTGGGTCTTATAAGGCCAAAATTAACGCATCAGTCAGCCTGGGCTCTTGTCTAGAGAAGAATTTGCTTTCAAGCTTTTTTCAAATGTTTTTGGCAGAATTTTGCATGTAGTCGTAGAACAGGAATCTCTTTTTTCCTCGTGAGCTATCAGCTGGGAGCTACCCTTAGGTCCTTGAGGTGTCTCTTATGATATGGTTCTCCATGATAGCTATGGCACGCTGAATTCTTATCCTTGGAATCTCATTCAGGTCTCCTGCCACATTATTTTTGTTTCCAGTCAGAGAATGTTCTCTGTTTTAAGAACTCATGTTATTCTCTCTAGGGTCTATCTGGGTAATCTAGTCATCTTAATTTAAATTCAGTGACCTTAATTATATGTGCAAAGTCTCTTTTTCCATGTTAACATCACATATTCACATTTTCTGGGGATTTGAGAATGGGCATATGTAATGGTTAATCTTGTTTATCTACTTGACTGGGTTAAGAGATGCCTAGATAGCTGGTAAGGTGTTATTTCTGGGTGTGTCTGTGAGACTGTTTCCTGGAGAGATCAGCATTTGAACAGGTAGGCAGGGTAATGAAGATCCACCCTCACCCATGTGAGTAGGCATTATCCAGTCTGTCAAGATCTTGCTAAAGTAGAACCAAAAGGAGGAGGAAGAATGAATTCTCTCTCTCTTGAGCTGGAACATGCATCCTCTTCTGCCCTTGAACGTTACAGCTCCTGGTTCTCAGGTCTTTGGACTCCAGGATTTACAGCAAGGCATCCCGGTTTTCTGGTCTTCAGAGTTGGACTGAATTAACACCATCAGCTTTCCTGGTTCTCCACCTTGCAGACAGCATATTATGGAACTCTTTAGACTTCATAATTCTGTGGGCCATTTCTATAATAAATTTCCTTCTGTATGTATCCTATCAGTTGTTTCTCTAGAGAACCTTGACTCATACAGCATCTTTAAGGTTCATTAATTTGCCTATCATAACAGTACACATTTATCTTTTTCACAAATTAATGTTCTTGAAATGGGATGAATTTTAAAGTCAATGGTTTGTCGATTTGAATTGGCAGTGATTTTCCCCTTGTTCTACATAATATGATGATCGTATATGACCATGATATATTAATCTATGAATAATAATTTATTATATGCTACTCTTACATATTATGTAAACACAGAAAGAGCTATGAGAAGTCATAAAAAAGTAATTGCCAGGGTACAAAAATAGACAGCTGACATGAACAAATAATTCACAAAAGAAATCTAAATGGATAATATATATGCAAAAATTTCAACATTACTAAAAATAAAAGAAATTGTCATTAAAAGAAACTACAATATTCTATCAAATTAGAAACATTCTCAATAGATGATACCTATCCTTCATAAAAGTAGAAGGAAACAGAGTTGGAGGTAGAAACTATTTTGGAGGCTAATTTTACAATATATTTCTTAAAACTTCAAAGTCTTCAACTACATCAACTCTAGAAATTTTTGCCATAGAAGTATTCAAAGACCCATGAAAAACTATATACATATTCCACATATATTTTATATATACTTGATTGCAATTCTGTTTATAATAATAAATGGCTGAAAACAAACTTCTTGTCAAATAAAACATACTAGTTAAAAAAATATAATACATCTTTATGAAGGGCACTTACAAGGCCAATAAAGTGATGCTATATGAGAAAGGAAAATATGCATGAAACATGAGAAAAGTAGATTGTGTGATGGTAGGTATATAGTAATCTTGAGAAAGAAAAAATAATTAAGTATTTACATCTGTTCTTCTTTCCAGTTTAAGTGAAAGAAGTGCCTTTTTTCTCTCAATGGCTGATAACTCCACTCATATTCTAGATATACTAGCTTTCACTTCCTCAAGAGTGATTCTTTCTCATTATTTCCTCTATCTTCTGTTTTATTTGTTCTCCCAACTTTTACTCCCACCAGCATTTAAAAATGTTAAAATTACTTCTATCAAATACATGTGTACATATATAAATGAGTGGAAAAAGCTATTCCCTATAGGGATTGCATCATCCCTCCTTTTTGCTTCAGTCAAGCTTTTACTATTTATTTCTTATACCCAGGTTTTCCAGTTTCTTTGATCCTGTTTATTTTTCCACTCATTGCAGTTAATACAAAACTGCATTTATTCAACAAATAGTTATTAATACTTACTATATGTGAGATCCAGTTCTATGTTTGGGAGATATGAATATAACTTGTGAATAGGGCAGTATATCTGTATGAATATTGGAGAAACAAAAAACAAAACAAAATTAGATACTAAGAAGTACAACATAGATAATTAAAATGGGTTTATGCCTATGTCATAAGTAGAGCAGTGACTAACGGGCTAATCATGTGAATGTTCAAGGAAGGCTTCATTTAAGCTGGTATTGTAATTATTAGAAAGTTCAGCAATATGAAATCTGTGAAAAGAGAATTTTCAGGTAGACATTGTCTCAGATAATAAGAAGTTGGTTATCTAGCAGAGGAGACACTACAGATTAGAGGACAGCTAGAGCAAAGGTCCTGAGTCGGGAATGACCTTGGGATGATTGGCTTAGTTATATAAGGACAAAATGGGTGAAATATATTGGCCTGAAATAAAGATGAGACTGTGAGAGGTCAAACTACATAGGATTTCTCATGCCAAGATATTGGTGGTGTGGAGTGGTATTTTACAGTGGGAAGTATATACTGTGATAATCTGATTGTTGTTTTTGAGGATTAGTCTGTTTGTAATGTGAAAATGGATTGTGATGGGGGCAGGAGTGGAGGTAGGGAAGTTCTTGTAGAATGTGGTAGTTATTGTGGTAGTCTGCGTGCTAAAGATGTAGAGAACTGCACCAACACAAGACACAGATTTGATTTTGTACTGAAAGGGAAAGGGAGTGAATGAAAGGAGTGAGGAAATAGATAATGCTGCGGTAGCTGGAATGACTGACAGTAGTAATTTTCCTAAGATGAACCGTATTCTAACTTTAATATGTTAAAATGATTCTGTTAAGGGCCACGAGTGCTTTTTTAGTTTTAAATACGATTGAGAATTCGGAGTCCTTTCCTCTCTGGACCCCTATGAAGTTTAAGCACATAAAGTCACTCTCTTTTTGTCTTATATCTTTACCATTTATCTCATTTTCCTCTGTGCTGCTGCTCATCCTTTAAATGTTGGACTTCTTCTCCCAAGACTCTCTTTGTTTTTCATTCTACAGACTCTTGTGAATATCCATACTGACAACTTCTGATCTGTGTTCACAATACAGATATGATTCTCTTAACAGTCCAGTCAATATACACAACTGTCCACTAAACAGTGATCTCAGGTGCTACAGGTACCTCAAAATGCCTAAATCCAAATTCTATTTGTTATTTGTCTATGCTCAAATCATACTATTTCTTTTAATTCATTTTCTTAGAAATTCTTCCACCATTGACACAGTGCTTACTGTAAATTGAATTATTGGACTCAGTTCTTCACCTGCTGGAGTAGTATCATATATACACGTTTGCTATGGCTTCATAGAAAGTACACTTACCACACCTTGACTTCTGTTTTTGCCAACATTACTTGTTTTGGTTAATGTGAAAGTGGTGTGTATGATGCAATCAAAAGCTTAAAAGGCCATTGGGCTTATTTTCTTATGCCCCTTCCTTTCATGAGAAGATGCTTCAGGCAGGTGATAGTCAAAGAAGGCTGAGAGACATGTAAAGCACATTTGGACCAAACCTGATGTTCTGAGTCCATCTCAGTCATGCTCAAGATACAGTAACAGTGTGTGAACAAGAAATAGATGCATATTATTGTACATCATTAAGATATTGTGATTTTTATTCATCCAAAACTAACTCAAGCATAATCCAAGTGAGAAGCCTGGCTGCAATCCCTGACTCCCTCCTCTAATGACAGTAACATGGAATAATATCTAAATCATATTTTGTGCACAATGTCTCCTGTGCCACATTCTCCTTCTCTATCACACCATTGCACGTATCATCTCTTCTTTTCTTTTTTTAAATTTTACTATAAGTTCTGGGGTACATGTGCAGATTGTGCAGGTTTGTTACATAGGTATACACATGCCATGGTGGTTTGCTGCATTCGTCCCTCCGTCATCTACATTAGGTGTTTCTCCTAATGTTATCCCTCCCCAGTTGCCCCACCCCCTGCTATCCCTCCCCCAGACTCCCACCCCCTGACAGGCTCAGGTGTGTGATGTTCCCCTCCCTGTGTCCACGTGTTCTCATTGTTAAACAGCCACTTATGTTTGGTTTTCTGTTCTTGTGTCAGTTTGCTGAGAATGATGATTTCCAGCTTCATTCATGTCCCTGCAAAGGACATGAATTTATCCATTTTTATGGCTACATAGTATTCCATGGTGTATATGTGCCACATTTTCTTTATCCAGTCTATCATTGATGGACATTTGGGTTGGTTCCAGGTCTTTGCTATTGTAAACAGTACCCCAATGAACATATGTGTGTATGTGTCTTTATAATAGAATGATATATAATCCTTTGGGTATATACCCAGTTATTGGATTGCTGGGCCAAATGGTATATCTATTTCTAGATCCTTGAGGAAGCGCCACACTGTCTTCCACAATGGTTGAACTAATTTACACTCCCGCCAACAGTGTAAAAGTGTTGCTATTTCTCCACACCCTCTCCAGCATCTGTTGTCTCCTGATTTTTTAATGATCACCATTCTAACTGGCATGAGATGGTATTTCAACGTGGTTTTGATTTGCATTTCTCTAATGACCAGTGATGATGAGCATTTTTTCATATGTTTGTTGGTTGCATAAATGTCTTCTTTTGAAAAGTATCTATTCATATTCTTTGCCCACTTTTTGATGGGGTTGTTTTTTTCTTATAAATCTGTTTAAGTTCTTTGTAGATTCTGGATATTAGCTCTTTGTCAGATGGGTAGATTATGGTTTGCTACATCTATCCCCCATACATCTCCAAGCCTGTCTTTTCTCAAGTCTCCTTTCCTCACTTGAGCTTTTTCAAACCCATTCTACCTCATTTTAATCAACTAAGCAAAACTTTAATAGCTGCATTCCTGATTCTCTGGCATTTTAGTATACCTTTAATATATCATGATTGATCAAATATGTCCCTATAACTCCTTTTTCCTGCCTTAGTTTCTGTATGTGTATACATGCCTCTGTGTGTGTGTGTGAGAGAGATGGATCTGTGTCTCCTAATATTTTCAAATTCCTTGAAAGTAGAATTATGATTTCCTCTTTCTAATTATTTTCTACATCAGGCCCCAGACATAAAGTTTTCCTCAATTAGCCATTAACTGAGACACTATATATATATATCAAACACTGAAAATGTCATAAAGGTCTCATTTTATAGGAGGATCAATGGGTAAAATCAATAACTTTATAGTGTATTGGTGAAAACCTGGAACTATACTTTTGGACCCCTATGTGACGGTGCAATTCTAATTCTCCTACTTAGTCTCATCTCTTAATTAGCTTGAGAAGTAGCTACTGTACTCTCAGAAATAATCTAGGATTGTAAAATTTTATTAGTTTGAGACTATAAGCATTGCCCTTGAAGTTATTTCAAGCAAATCCCTTTGCTCTACCTCATGATAGATCTTAGAAATGATTGAATGTCTCTTGATGATCAAATAGTATTTCAAAAAGAATTAATGCTTTAAATTTTCCTCTGTCAGGGCAGCTTAATTCTTTTTACAGTATTTTTGTGATTGCACTTCTGGTTCAATAATGAGTATTCTGGTAATAATGATGATCATATGGCAGCACCATATTATATCCTTTAGAGCTTTATACATTTATCAAGTACTTTTTGGTTATTGTTCTAGTGGTCTTTGCCATATTCTAAAAAAAGTACATCAAGTTTAGATTTTAGTCACTTTTTTCTGTAATTTGGTTTGCTTCCACAAGGTTATCAATGACAGGTGTTATATATTCAACTGGGTGCTGGGTTATAAAGGTAAACCAAGATATTATGCCAGATTTTAGGAATTTGTTTATATAGCAGAAGAGTAAATACTGAACAAAAATCCAAATTGTATGAGAGGTTATTTTAGACCAAAGAGATCAGGGAAAACTTAATGGAAAAGGTAGCTTTGGAACTGGACTCTGAAAATCTAAGGTGGTGCAGATATGGCATGAAGAGGGAGGGCTCAGACCATGGAATCTCCTTGTCACTAACTCCTCTTCTGTTGCTAGTTTGCCCAGGTAATTTAATAAATACATGTTCTAGTCACTTATCACCAAAGATCTCATTTTCATTTGTCTTACAGAAAAGCTACTTTTTTTTTTCTCTGAAAGAATATTTCAGGATATTACCCACATATTTCTTTAAATAGAAGACTGACCCTCAGAAATAATGATCTAGAATTGAATATTGTACTTTATAAGACTTGATACATCAGCATAAAATAAAGGTTACACCATTCCATGTTGATTTCTTTCCTGAAGTGTTATGATATTGGAGAGAGTAAAGCCCATAGGGCAGTGACATTTCTGTTCATCTCCCTGCCTATTTGATTTTGGCTCTTGATTTCCTGCTCACTTTGCATGCATCAGACTCTTAAGACTCTTTGTCATCTCTTTCACCTGACCCTATACTCGCTATAACTGCTTATTCCCTTTCAAAATACTGAAATAATTAATCAGCACCAATAAAATGCTAGACCTGAAAATGCTAATGCTTATTCACTGAATCAACTGTGGCTTCAGTGAGCATGTGTGTGGTGATGAGAGTATGTCTCTCCATCTACCTGGTGTGGTTAATTGGGTTGTTTCTAAGGTCTTTCTGTTTAAGGACTCTAATGTTTGAATGGGAAATACATTAAATGTTGAATAGTATACACAGTTGTGATTGAAACACTGTTTATATACATTATTCAATTGATTCAATTGCTTTATGATCCTCTGCTATCCTCAGCATATAGTACTGGCAAAATCAGGCAGAGATCTAGTTCTCTTTTGGAAATGGCTGATGCTTCATATCAAATATTCAGAAAAGAGTAGTTTACTTATTTTTCTCAAGAGGATAATAGCATGGTAAAAACGTTGACATTTCAGGTGCAAAATTTCATTTAAAAAATGGAACTCCTAACCAGGCTAATCTAATCTTGACATTACTTGAAGAATGAGTGTTGTAGACTGGGCTGTTTAAGAAAAATTTTTCCACTGTGTCTATTTGTTGTACTTCATCGACTTTCTGCCTTACCAAGTTATTTGGAATCTAAATATCCAGAAGATGAGTCTCTTAACTAAAAAAAAAAAAAAAAAAAGAAAGAGAAAGAAAGAAAAAAGAAATCATATTACATTCTACCTTTCACAATAATTTATTTGCTTACAATTAGCAAAGCTGAGCTAAAGTTCTATGTGGGCATTGAAACTACAATGTTAATTTTGTTATCTAGCAGATATAGAAGGAAAATAAAATTTATTATTTTAAATCTGCAGTTTTGGCTTTCCTTAAAACAATACATGTTCTGCAATTCCATTTGAAAAAGAAATCAAATATGAATCACCAATGATTTGGCACCATGATCTAAAATAATGATCTTGACTAGGAAATCAATATTTTTATTTAGCCAGTTCAAAAGCTAATGTTTTAGTATGTTATTATAATGGAAACTTATAGTCTACTGATGATGAAAAATAAATTTAGAGTCTGATAAACTTGGATTCAAATCCTGGCTCTATTACTTATTATTTTTGAAATCTTAGTCAAGGTATGTTATTATAATGGAAACTTATAGTCTACTGATGATGAAAAATAACTTTAGAGTATGATAAACTTGGATTCAAATCCTGGCTCTATTACTTATTATTTTTGAAATCTTAGTCAAGGTATTTAAATTATTTGGTTCTTGATTTCTTTGCAAAAAAGAAGATACCTCTTCCTAATTCACAAATGTTTCTTCTATGGAGGCATGATTTCAATATTGGAGGCTTGTGACAATTGTTTTCTATTTTTCTGGTTTCTTAACTATACTTTAGAAGTGTAATTCTCTGAATTCTCTAGGGAAAACGCACATTATGATTTTATATCCAAGTTTCAGAAGGAAGATGAGCTTGTATTTCATTTTACATGTTTAAATGAATGATTTTTACATTTTAAAATATACTACTTTCAAATATGTCTTCTTGAGAGTTCATCATCTGTGCCCTTCCCAAATCCTATAATCAGTGCATCCATCCCCCAGGTGCTGAGGGTACTTGGGGGCTAACTGTTCATAATCATTACCCTCGTGATTAACCATAGTCACGAGGCATGGGGATACAAATAGTCAGCTCTCTTTTTTCAGGATGGATACAACTCTGGCTTAATTCATATTCCAGAACTGTCCATGGGATCAGATTGCAGGTAGAGCCTAGCGAGAACACATCCTTATGTAGTTCCTTCACTTGCCTCATCCTTTCCCCCTTCAATCTTTTTCTACTGAAGGCACCCCCTCATTAAATCCATTCAGTCAAATCACTGTCTCAGGCTCTGCTCAAGGCATACCTCATTAACACTGATTTTAAAAAATGATGTTGGGTGAGCCAGGTGCTTCAATGGAAAATAAGTCAGATCTGGCTTTGAATTCTAGGTTTGTGACTTGGTAGTATATAATCTTGAGTAGATAATTTAATCTCTTCGAATCACAGTTTATTTATCTTAAAGGAGGTAAAATATAGCCTACTGAACTGTTATGGTTAAATGAGTTCATATATATGCTTTGTGTATATATTTATGTATGTATAATACATGTGTACATATGTATCTATTATGAACATATATTTATATATAAGTGTATTATTTATATACATGCATATATAAACATGCCAAGCACCCAGCACTGATTCTGGCAACATAAGACTCAACAAATATAAATCATTTTCTTTTTATGTTATGCTTTCTGTCCCTTCTGCCCTGATTTCTGCTCTCTTCCAGGCTCTATTGGCAGTTATACTTTTTTGTTCTTGTCTCTTTAGAATTTTTTTTCTGGATATCTTTCCTGCCTAAGGAGCCATGAAGTCTGCCATGGGAGCTGATGGGAATATCTTCTATTTCAGATTTGTCTATAATAAGAGACTAAGAAACGTGGAGTGATAAAAATTAAGGGTATTGAAAAAGTAGACATTATTGGATCATGTAATATAAAGCCAATCAATATAAAATATAGAGCCATGAAATTGAGATTACAAAACTTTGGTTCTAGCAGATAATTGAGGAACATTTAAATCAAAAACCAGGTGAAGGGCTTTTGCTCTCTATTGGGCTCCACTTGGTCTGGAAAGCAAGGAACTTGCGCAGGGACCTGGGCTCTTTTCCAACGTTCAGAGACATTAGGGAAACTAAATCCTTTAGTGGTGAGAGGTAGAGAAAGTAACTGCCTGGGGGTAAATTGCACCGGCAATCAGGAAGGGTAAAAATGACCCAGTAGGAGGTTAGTATGGAACAAGAGAATGCAGAGGAATGAAACAAACAGCAAACAGAGGCATAGACCTTTCCAGAGGTATCAGAAACAGCAACAGTAGTGAAATACATCTGCCAATGAAAGAATAGCAAAACTCTTGGAAGCCAGGGCCACTCCATATAAATTCTAGAGGAAGGAGCACACCGTAGTTAGCCATGAGCTAGATTTGAGTTTGTCATTAGCAATTTCTCTAAAGAACCACAGGAGAGTGGATGATTATTTAGAAATGTGAGCAATTTTCCAATTTAATTTTGTTTCATATAAGGAGTTCTGAAAGTCACAGTAACCTCCTCTAGTGGACATAATTTTAATTTTTAGTATTTTTGTCTAGAAGAAACTTGGGACCAAATTCTGCCTCAACATACAATCCTGCCCTTTGAGAACTGCCTGTCTCAGTTTTGTGAGCAAACTCTAATAAAATTTTCTTATATAACCTAGGTACTATGCTAAGAGATTTATGTTAAGACATTTATGTTGATTATCTTACAAAAGCTCAAGTACATGAGTTTAGATTCCCCTCCTGCCCAATGTCAAATGAAGAAACTGCAACTCAGAAAGTTTTGAGAACTTCAAATATAAATCAGTTTAATTCTAAATCTTAGGGGAATAATGGTACACATAACAGTGATTTGAGGATTCTTCTTTTATTTATTTAGTTTTTTTTTTTGAGACAGAGTCTTGCTCTGTTGCCAGGCGCCAGGCTGGAGTGCAGTGGCACGATCGCGGCTCACTGCAACCTCTGCCTCCTGGGTTCAAGCAATTCTGCTGCCTCAGCCTCCCAGGTAGCTGGGACTACAGGTGCATGCCACCATGCCCAGCTTATTTATTTTGTATTTTTAGTAGAGACAGGGTTTCACCATGTTGGCCAGGATAGTCTCGATCTCTTGACTTCATGATCCGCCTGCCTTGGCCTCCCAAAGTGCTGGAATTACAGGCTTGAGCCACCGCGCCCAGCCCTTTTTTTTCCTTTTGGTTCAGGGACTCACTCTATTGACCAATTTGGAGTGCAGTAGCACAATCAAACTCCTGGGCTCAGGCGATCCACACAACTCAGCCTCCTGAGCAGCTGGTACTACACATGCATGTCACCATTACTGGGTAATTTTTTGTAGAGATAGGGTCTCTATATTTTGCCTAGGCTGGTCTTGAACTCCAGAGATCCTACCATCTGAGGTCTCCCAAGATGCTGGGATTACAGGAGTGAAGCACCATGCCCAACCTTGAGGATTTTTGTTTTTTTTTAACAATCTTCCTCCACAAAGTCAGAATCTTCTACAAAGTCAGACTAATTGAGGTTTTCTGAATCTTATATAAAATGTAAATAAAAGAAATCTCATAAACCATGACATTTGTATTGATCTGGTAGCATATAATCTACTTTTTAAAAAACTAACTTGGCAGGATCAAATTCACACATACAATATTAACCCTAAATGTAAATGGGCTAAATGCCCCAATCAAAAGACACAGACTGGTTAATTGGATAAAAAGCCAAAAGCCATTGGTGTGCTGGATCCAGGAAACCCATCTCATATGCAAGGATACACATACGCTCAAAATAAAGGGATAGAGGAAGATTTACCAAGCAAATGGAGAGCAAAAAAAGGCAAGAGTTGCAATCCTAGTCTCTGATAAAATAGACTTTAAACCAACAAAAATCAAAAGAAACAAAGAAGGATATTACATAATGGTAAAAGGATCAGTGCAACAAGAAGAGCTAATGATCCTAAATATATATGCATGCAATACAGGAGCACTCAGATACATAAAGCAAGTTGACTTACAAAGAGACTTAGACTCCCACACAATAATAGTGGGAGACTTTAATACTCCACTGTTAATATTAGACAGATCAACAAGACAGAAAATTAACAAGGATATCCAGGACTTGAACTCAGACCTGGACCAAGCAAACCTAATAGACCTTTACAGAACTCTCCACCCCAAATCCACAGAATATACATTCTTCTCGGCACCACATCACACCTACTCTAAAATTGACCACATAATTGGAAGTAAATCACTCCTCAGCAAATATAAAAGAACGGAAATCATAACAAACAGTCTCTCAGACCACAGTGCAATCAAATTAGAACTCAGAATTCAGAAACTAGCTCAGAACCACACAGCTTCATGGAAGCTGAACAACTGGCTCTTGAATGTTCACTGGATAAACAATAAAATGAAGGCAGAAATAAAGATGTTCTTCGAATCCAACGAGAATGAAGACACAACATACCAGATTCTCTGGGACACATTTAAAGCAGTGTCTAGAGGAAAATTTATAGCAATAAATGCCCACAAGAGAAACAAGGAAAGATCTAAAATCGACACCCTATCATCAAAATTGAAAGAGCTAGAGGAGCAAGACCAAAAAAACTCAAAATTTAGCAGAAGACAAGAAATAACTAAGATCAGAGCAGAACGGAAGGAGATAGGGACACAGAAAACCCTTCAAAAAATCAATAAATCCAGGAGCTGGTTTTTTGAAAAGATCAACAAAATATACAGACTCATAGCCAGATTCATAAAAAAGAAAAGAGAGAAGAATCAAATAGATACAATAAAAAACGATAAAGGGGATATCACCACATATTCCACAGAAATACAAACCACCATCAGAGATTACTACAAACAACACTATGCACATAAACCAGTAAACATGGAAGAAATAGATAAATTCCTGGACACTTGCATCCTCCCAAGCCTAAACCAGTAAGAAGTTGAATTCCTGAATAGACCAATAACAAGGGCTGAAGTGGGGCAGCAATTAATAGCCTACCTACCAAAAAAAGCCCAGGTCCAGATGGGTTCACAGCCAAATTACACCAGACATGCAAAGAGGAGCTGGTACCATTCCTTCTGAAACTATTCTGAACAATCCAAAAAGAGGAAATCCATCCCAAATCATTTTATGAGATCAACATCATCCTGATACCAAAACCAGCCCAGACTCAACAAGAAAAGAAAACTTCAGGCCAATATCCCTGACGAACATAGAGGCAAAAATCTTCAATAAAATACTGGCAAACCGACTGTAGCAGCACATCAAAAAGCTTATCCATCACGATCAAATAGGCTTTATCCTGGAGAGGCAAGGTTGGTTCAACATACGCAAGTCTATAAACGTAATTCACCACATAAACAGAACCAAAGACAAAAACCACATGATATTTCAATAGATGCCGAGAAGGCCTTTGACAAAATTAAACAGCCTTTTATGGTAAAAACTCTCAATAAACTAGGTATTGATGGAACATATCTCAAAATAATAAAAGCTATTAATGACAAACCCACAGCCAGTATCATATGGAATGCGCAAAACTGGAAGCATTCCCTTTGAAATCTGGCACTAGACAAGGATGCCCTCTCTTCCCACTCCTATTCAATATAGTATTGGAAGTTAAAGCCAGAGCAATCAGGTAAGATAAAGAAATTAAGGGTATTTAATAGCAAAGGAGGAAGTCAGACTATCTCTATTTGCAGATGACATGATTATGTATTTAGAAGATCCCATCGTCTCAGCCCAAAATCTCCTGAAACTGATAAGCAACTTCAGCAAAGTCTCAGGATACAAAATCAATGTGCAAAAATCACAAGCATTCCTATACACCAATAACAGACTTAAAGAGAGCCAAATCAAGAATGAACTGCCATTCACAATTGCTACAAAGAGAATAAAATACCTAGGAATACAACTAACAAAGAATGTAAAGTACTTCTTCAAGGAGAACTACAAACCGCTGCTCAACGAAATAAGAGAGGACACAAACAGATGGAGAAACACTCCATGCTCATGGTTAGGAAGAATCAATATCGTGAAAATGGCCATACTGCCCAAAGTAATCTATAGATTCAATGCTATCCCCATCAAGCTACCAATGACCTTCTTCACAGAACTGGAAAAAAACACCTTAAACTTCATATGGAACCAAAAGAGAGCCTGCATAGCCAAGTCAATTCTAAGCAAAAAGAACAAAGCTGGAAGCATCACAATACCTGATTTCAAACTATACTACAAGTCTACAGTAATCAAAACAGCATTGTACTGGTACCAAAACAGAGATATAGACCAATGGAACAGAACACAGGCATTGAAGGCAACACCACACATCTACAACCATCTGATCTTTGACAAACCTGACAAAAACAAGCAATGGGGAAAGGATTCCCTGTTTAATAAATGGTGTTGGGAAAACGGGCTAGCCATGTGCAGAAAGCAGAAACTAGACCCCTTCCTGACACCTTACACTAAAATTAACTGCAGATGGATTAAGGACTTAAACATAGGACCTAACACCATAAAAACCCTAGAAGAAAACCTAGGCAAAACGATTCAGGACATAGGCATAGGCAAGGATTTCATGACTAAAACACCAAAAGCATTGGCAACAAAAGTCAAAATAGACAAATGGGACCTAATTAAACTCCAGAGCTTCTGCACAGCAAAAGAAACAATCGTTAGAGTGAACTGGCAACCAACATAATGGGAAAAATTTTTGCAGTCTACCCATCTGACAAACGGCTAATATCCAGAAGCTACAAGGAACTAAAACAGATTTACAAGAAAAAAAACAATCAAGACCATTCAAAAGTGGGTGAAGGATATGAACAGACACTTTACAAAAGAAGACATATATGAGGCCAACAAACAGATGAAAAAATGCCCATCATCACTGGTCATTAGAGAAATGCAAATCAAAACTACATTGAGATACCATCTCACAACAGTTAGAATGACAATCATTAAAAAAATCTGGAGACAACAGATGCTGGAGAGGATATGGAGAAATAGGAACACTTTTATACTGTTGGTGGGAGTATAAATTAGTTCAACTATTGTGAAAGACAGTATGGTGATTCCTCAAGGACCTAGAAATAGAAATTCCATTTGACCTAGCAATCCCATTACTGGGTATACATTCAGAGGATTATAAATCATTCTATTATAAGGACATGTGCACAGGAATGTTCATTGCAGCACTGTTTACAATAGCAAAAACTTGGAACGAACCCAAATGCCCATCAATGATAGACTGGACAGGGAAAATGTGGCACGTATACACCATGGAATACTATGCAGCCATAAAAACAATGAGTTTGTGTCCTTTGTAGGGACATGGATGAACCTGGAAACCATAATTCTCAGCAAACTGACACAAGAACACAAAATCAAACACCGCATGTTCTCACTCATAGGTGGGTGTTGAACAATGAGAACACATGGACAGAGGGAGGGGAGCATAACACACTGGGGTCTGTTGGCAGGAACTAGGGGAGGGACAGTAGAGAGTGGGGAGTGGGGGACGGATAACATGGGGAGAAATGCCAGTTATAGGTGATGGGGAGAAAGGCAGCAAACCACATTGCCATGTATGTACCTATGCAACACTCTTGCATGTTCTTCACATGTACCCCAAAACCTAAAATGCAATAAAATATATATTAAAAATAAATAAATAAATGCCTCTTAAAACAGATCTAATAGCTTCCCCTTAATCACTAAATGATCACCTCTATGCTCTACCTATTCAAAAACTTAGAGAACCATTCAACCATGCATTCTAGCCAAGGAGTAAACAAAGGGAACCCTGCCCATATTGAAAAACATGAAAATGTGTGATTACCACTCTTCACTTACTCAGTTTCACTATTTGGGAATGATATTTCCTTTTTCGAGAACTATTTCCTCTCTGGATTTGACACAGTCATAATGTCTTCTGGGCTGACCCCTGAATTTTTCCCATTTTATACAAAAATGTCAATTCTAGTGTTCCTAGGTGTCATGCATTAAAATTCTTGATCTCAAAAAAAGGACTAGTGAATTTGCAAACTAGGTCAATTTTAGAACCGGTTTGAAATAATTGGTAAAATATTTAAAATTGTAAACCAAATCAGAAGTAAGTTCTTAATCTCTGTTCCATCCCTAGGAGGTGTTACTGCACCTCACGAATATATAAAATCCGGGGTCCACAAATTCAACTCCCTAAAAAGACCAGTAGACATAAATGAATGAACTGGGCTGTATGTAGGAACCAAAACTGGAGCCCTAAGCCTATGTAAGGAAGACACGTATTGCTAATCATTATCATCTGATTATTGCCCTGAAAAACTCAAGACTAGCATTGTCATATTAAATGTTTCAAGAGGAAGTAAATTCAGATTTTCTTATGTACTTTTTTTGATTTGTAAACATTTTCAACTAATTTTAAAAAGTTTAAAATTGTGTGGACCAAACAAAACACATTTTTTTTTAGCCAATTTGGCCTATATTTTACCAAATTTCAAATTCTGTTTTATTATTTCAGTATTTTCAGTAATGTGTCCCAAGGCTATTCATGCTAATTACCTGTTGATCTGCAGCTCTTGGCTCAGGCTAATGTGTGACCAGGATTTATGTAGAACCAGGGGCACGAAAACTTTTTCTACTAAAGGTCAATAACTCAGCATCCCTCCTGCAATATTGAGAAGTAACAAGAAACATAATTATTTATCCTACAGGATTTTGGAGAGTGAGTGATATAAAGTGGACCACAAAATTATTTAATTTACATGATAAAATATATTTTAGTTTCCAGTAATGACCTTAGGGTTAGGGAAGAAAGTTGGCAAATAATCAAGATAAAAGGGATCAAGAGAAAAAAAAGAGCATTAGAAGAAAATGGTAGGTGTACAAAAGAATGCAGGGAAATGAAAGAGGTAGACAACCATAAGTTGAATACTCTAATAAAAGTATTAGAAGTTATTTTGCTACGTGATACATCAAAGAAAACGTCTTGGTCATAGTTAAGACCCAACCCCTGGCTCTATTGATCAGCCCTGAGACTTAAGCCTCTCTAAATCTGTTTTCTCATCAGTAAAGTGGGAATAATAATATCTACTTATGGTATTAATTAAATAATTAAACTAGTTAACTAATGTAAAGTAACTAGAACAATCGCTATTTCTTAAGCATAAACAAATCTTAATTATTTTTGTTATATTATTTTAAATATAAGTGTTAATTTTCAGTAAAAATTATTCTTTTTTTACATTGGTAAACTTTTTTTTATCATGCTTTCACTTGCAAATTTTATTTTTCAAATATAGGCTTCCTCCTTCATGGCTTTGTGAAGATTTCTGAAGTTGACAAAGGGGTAGTGTGTGTGTGTGTGTGTGTGTGTGTGTGTGTGTGTGTGTGTGTGTATTCTTAATCATATATATCCTAAGTCAGAATTGCAGTAGGTTGTGTCACTCTGCATTGAGGCTTGGTCTTTATGCAAATTTAACTTATATATTTAATTTCCTATCCATTTAAAAAAATATTTTTGGCAGAGATTAGTTTGGTTTATTTTAGGCTTTGGTTTTTAAAGAGACTCAAACTGTCTGAACTTGACATATGCATATCATACATACATCAGATGTCATTTTATCTTTTGCAGTTTTTATAAATTTTCTTTTACTTAAACACTCTGTATTTTTCTGTTTATTATTAATATGTTCACATAGTTCATAACACAGGACCCAAAGGACTGTAAGATGAAGTCTTTGTTTTATAATATTACTTTTCCTACTACTACTCTGTTGTGTAGTTTATGCACCAGCATTTGATGTAGAACAATTAGTTCAACAGTTAATTATAAGTCTGGCTTGGGTGGACTATTTTTTCCTGATATTTACTGATCCTGGAAAGGTTCATATCACTACTAGATATCAACAAAGATTGACCCGCTAAGTGGCATTTGAAACAGTAATCAGAAAGATGTCATTAACTGTTTAAGAGGAATATCTGAGTGAATTTGTCCTCTTGATGCTTAGCTAAATTTCTTAATTAATATCTCTTTAGATAATATATGTGAACTCACCAGGAAGACTTGCTGTTTTCTAATTTCTGACCAAAAAATAATTCTCAGTGCTAACAGGTCTTCTTTAAGAAACACTTATTTTATCATCCTTTCATATTTTAATATGTGCTTATAGAACATAGTTGAATTTTTCTAAATAATTAAGAAGGATTTTCTTGCAATTGAACAGAAATTATACCTTTGTTCTTCTGCATTTATTTTCTCACTACAATGCTAAAAGAATTCACTTCTACCACCCACCCAAATCAATGACTAGGCCAGTGGTTTATAATTTATAAACAAGGCATTTTTCCTTTTAATGTCATCCCCTACATTAAGATCTGCTTTCGTGTTTTTTGTTTTTTAGCTCTTGGTTGGTGATTTTATTAGGCTCACACCTCTATGGTCCAGCTTCTAAAATTGTCAGCTTAAGTTAGAAATATGTATCATGACAATCTTTCCAAAGTATTAAGAAGAGCAGAAATTTGGTGACAATGAGAGCTTGAAGAAAAAGAAAGTTGGCAAAGACTGACAATAGTTAGATTGATTCTTGGCAGTGCTAGAGATATGAATTTAGTCATTATTATTATCATTTTTTCCATTCCTGGAAGTGGAGAGTAATTTTGGAGGTAATTATAACTTCATATATTTAGTGCTTATTTTGCCATTTTCTCGCAAAGAATGTATGTATTTAAGTAAACTAAAAAGTCTTATTTAATTAATAGAATATTAAAAGAAAAATTATTTAATTTGTTGCCTACTATATCCATGTGGCAACTTTCAAATGCATCCTTTCATTCTCTGTCAGCATTCATATACATACAATGCTATATAATATACATATGTGTGTGTATACACACACACATATACACAGTCCATCTTTATTATTTGTGGAGTTCATTTTTGTGAATTGACCTATTTTCTAAACTTTATTTGTGACTCCCAGATCAATATGGGTGGTGCTTCTCTGGTCATTCATGGACATGCACAGAGAGGGAAAAAACGTGAGTTGGTCCCAGGCACACATTCCTCCAGCTCAGGTTAGAGTGGCATCACCTTCTTGTTTCAGATCGCCTACTGTAAATATGTGTTTTTGTTCGCAGTCTGGTGACTTTTTCACATTTTTGTGATTTTTGTTGATTATTTCTCTATTTAAAATGTCCTCCAAGTGTAGTGCTGAAATGCTATCTAGTGTTGCTAGGCACAAGAATGCTGCGATGTGCCTTACAAAGGAGATATGTTTGTTAGATATGCTTCATTCAGGCATGAATTACAGTGCTGCTGACTGTGAGTTCAATGTCATTGAGTCAGCAATACATATTAAATGAGGTGTGTTGAAACAGAAACACACATAAAACAAGGTTATATATTGATCTGATGAAAAGCATATGACCAGAGGCTACCTGGAACCTAACCCTGTATTTTCTCTAGGAGTGATAATTCAGTGTTCATTGATGCAGCGTTTATGGTGACTTTATAGAATGTAACTACTACAAATAATGTGAATAAACTCTATATCCCTTATTATGTTTGATATTTATACTATTCACATGTATAGCTAATCACATATGCTCCTATTCACACACATAAGTACACATTTATTTTTAATTAGCTCCCTAGTTACACTACCAAAGTTTGAGGAACACTGGTTTATTAGGACATGAAGTTGAAGGACATAAGACTTTACAGTTTAGATCCAATTGGCTAACAAAGGTGCCTAGCATTGTCTCTCTTTTTCTTGTGAAATAGCCATTCCAACAATTGAATCAATCTATTATTTTAGTAGTGACTCATTTTCTGGTAGTTAAACAGACTCTAGACACTTTCCATCATAAACCTGTGGTTTCTCATTCCTGCTTATTGTCATCTTCTCTGCCAGCTGACATTTCCCTCTCTTTTCCTAAGAAATTATTAAGCAGAAACAGTGGAGTGAAATATTTAAAGTGTTGAAAGGGAGTGGAGGTAGAGAAATCACGTGCTTTCTTCTTAAGATTGGGAGCCAAGGATGTCTCCATTTATGTCTTTTTAGACATCACACTAGATGTTCTAAGTAATGCAATAAGTTAAAAAAATAAAAGCATACATGGTGGTTTAGAAGGACTTTATCCACAGAATAAATGATTTCTAATTAGAAAAATCCAAATAATTGACAAAAAATTTCTGCAATGAATAAGAAACTATAGTGAGGTTGCAGGATATAAAGTTAATGTATAATAGTCAATTGTTTCCTGCATACTAGTAATGTAGAATTGAAATGTTTTGTGTGTTTGTTTTTTGAGATGGAGTCTTGTTCGGTCACCCAGACTGGAGTGCAGTGGCGCAATCTCAGCTTACTGCAATCTCCGCCTCCTGGGTTCAAGCAATTCTCTTGCCTCAGCCTCCTGAGTAGCTGGGGCTACAGCTGTGTGCCACCATACCTGATAATTTTTGTATTTTTAGTAGAGACGAGATTTCATCATGTTGGCCAGAACGGCCTTGAGCTCCTGACTTTATGATCCGCCTGCCTCGGCCTCCAAAATTTCTGGGATTACAGGCATGAGCCACTGCGCCCAGCCTGAAATTTGTTTTTAAGATCTCACTATGTTGCTCAGGCTGATCTCAAACTCCTGAGTTCAAGATACCATCCCACCATAGGCTGCCAAGTAGCTAGAATTACAAATGCCTGCCACTGTACTCAGCTCGATTGAAATTGGAAATTAAAAACACAATGCCATTTACATTAATAACAAAAAATTTAATATTCAATTATTAATCTAAAAATGTGTGCAAGATCCATTTGAGGAAAACAATGTAACTCTAATGAAATAAATCAAAGAAGATCTAAATTAATGAAGAGACATTCTATGTTCAGGGATAGTAATATTCTATATTGTTAAGATACCAGTTCTTCCCAAACTGATGTACAGATGCAATGTAATCTCAATCAAAATACTAGCATAATTTGTCATGATTGCCAAAAACCAGAAGAAATCAACATGCCCTTCGTTAGTTAATGGATAAACAAAATGTGGCACATAAGAGAATGCTATTCAGCAGTAAAGAAGTGAAAATTCTAAGCCACAAAAAGACATGGAGGAATGTTAAATGTATATTGCTAAATAAAATAGTAAATTTGAAAAGGCTATGTACTGTATAATTCCAAATATATAACACTCTAGAAGAGACACAACTATAGAGACAGTAAGATCGTAGATGCCAGCAGTTTAAGGAAGTGGAATTGGTAGAGCACAGGGGATTTAAGGATAATAAATCTATTCTCCATGACAGAATGGCTACATGACATTATGGAGTCATCAAAACCCTAAAACTGTAAAATATTAATAGAAAATCATAATGTAAATGGTAGACTTTAGTTAATAATAATAGAAGAGTTTATTAGGCAACAAATGTACCACACTAATGTAAGATGTTAACGATAAGGGAAACCATGAGTAGTAAGAGGTGGTTCATGGGAACTCTCTGTACTATCTGCTCAATTTGTTGTAAACCTAAAACTAGTCTAAAACATAGAATGTATTAATTTTTTAAAGCTGATATTAGATATTTACTTTTTAAAAACATAATTTTGTCTCATCTTTTACTTTCTTGTATCAAACAATGCAAACTAGTTTTAAAAATGATCATTACCAGTCGCTACAGAAATACTGAGATGACTTGTACAAGTGTGTAAAATAATGAATTGAGATAAAAATTGACTGCAGTGATGCTTAAGGAGCTAGAGGGTATTTTAAGTAGCGGAGAGGAAGAGAGAGGTAGTGATTCCAACAGGGGAAAGAGCATGTGTTGACTCATGAAGATAGAGTGACCATGTTGTAAGACAATAAAGTGGGAGGCAGTGGCATATGATAGAGGTTGGTTAGAAAAGTAAGTTAGATTAAGGTTATGGAGAAGTTTTGATGACAGGGGAGGTGTTTATCCAAATCTGTAGGTACAGCAGTTAAGTTGAACAAACTAGTATTTTAAGGATTAAATAATGCCCAAGGGAATATACTTAGTCCAATGTCTGGAATATTGAAGGGACTCTAGAAATGTTAAATTTCTTGTTTTTTCAAATAATTATTTTTATATTTAAATTAATTCTCAAGCAATGTTAAGTGGGTGACTCAAAATAACCAACCATTTAGGATAAAATATAATTAGCGCCCTTAATTAAAATTATGGTAAAATATATTTTTCCTCCTTCAGTCACAATGCTAATTGATCAATGCATGTGTCATAATTTATTTAGATTGCAAGCTTCTAGAGGGCAGATTATTATAGTTTTATTAGAAATAAAACTTTCTATATAGAGTGGTTATTAATTAAATATTGCTTAAGTATTAAATGAATCATTAGAATGCAATTGATAAGATATGATTAGAACTCAAACTGATTAAAATGCTCTGTAATTTAGATGATCCATGCTGCTCTTCACTTTTCAGGCAAATAATAACTAAATTCTCTTTCTCCAATAGGCTGAGGGTATCATGATTAAGTGTCCATTACTTGAAAAAAAAAATTTTAAGAGACATATGTAGAGGATTTTCTTATATAAATTAAAATGTCTTCAGTTGATTCTCTACTTAATACAATTTAATTTTCACAGATTTTTGTGACATTATTTGAGCATTTAATGAATATTGATAGTTATTCACCCAAAAATCTAGTCCAAGTGATTTATAGTAACTCAGAGTCTTAGAGAAGAAGAAATGAGGAGGTGTCACATAATGAGGCAAGGACTCTACAACGGCCAAAGAGTTTCACGATCTGGGGAATGTAATTGGTGTAATTACAAAGCTTCTGTGAGTATCTGACTGCTAATTAACCTATTCACAGTTAAGAATTTAAAAAACTTTTGGGAAAAGAGGTCTTTCTATCTTCAAGCAGACTTTTGGGACTGCTATTTCTCTTTTTCATTTCTGTGATATTTCATTGTTCAGTCTAAAATCTGCAATGACAACTTTTGATGTATAAAATCCAATATTAAAACTTTGAATTTCTAAACTTCTTCATGATTGTTCCAAGTTAATTTCAGCATGATTTTTTTTCAGTGCATTAAGTGCTGTCTGGTTTGTTTTTGTTTTTGTTTTTTTGATACAGAGTTTCACTCTTGTTGCCCAGGCTGGAGTGCAATGGTACGATCTTGGCTCACTGTAACCTCCACCTCCCAGGTTCAAGCAATTCTCCTGCCTCAGCCTCCCAAGGAGCTGTGATTACAGGCATGTGCCATCATGCCTGGCTAATTTTTTGTATGTTTTCAGTAGAGGCAGGGTTCCACCATGTTGGCCAGGCTGGTCTCGAACCCCTGACCTCAGGTGATCCACCCACCACAGCCTCCAAAAGTGCTGGGATTACAGGCATGAGCCACTGCACCCGACAAGTGCTTTCTGCTTTAAAAATACATATTTCAGAAGGCACTACTCATCACCCCCCAGTACTCTTTACTATCATCATTAGATTCAATCGATTAGATTTAATTTATTAGATATTTAATATTTAATTCTAAAACTCAGTAGACATATATCACTTAAAGTAACTATGATTAATTCTTATTAAAGGGATTTGTTTATATGCAAATATTATTTTTTAAAATCAGCTTATATATTTATACCTTGACTAGGTACTTGACCATGTTCAAAGCAGTCTGCCTTTTTGTTTCTGTCTCTGTAATCAGTGTTGAAGTGGTGTCCCCATCATCATATGGAGGACTCAGCCTATATTATGCAGGACAAAAGGGAAAACAACTTCACATAATCTGCATGAATCAGAGTGCTAAAGTAGTTTCGGTTCAGTCCCCTAGATCCAGACTCCAGAAGAGTTGCGGACAGCAAAAATATACTATAGATTTACAGTTTTTGTCCGTAACATGATAAACTAAAGAAAGCTAATTAAATTTACTTCTAATTAATTCTCATCAGCATAAAGGGGCTGGCCTCATATTTACCCTAAAAGATTTGAAAGGGGTTACAGGTTAACATAAGAAAATAGTCTCATAAAAATGCACAGTCTCACAAAATGGAGAAAGAATTCCAATAAATGTATTACCTGATTTGAACATTACATTTCATTGATACGGTATTATGTTTCATGGTACTGGTAACTAATAGAAGTTGAAGAACAAGGTTCTGGAATGCAATTTTAGTTGGCATCACTCAGAGACAGAAGTTCTTTCATATTCCCTCTAAAGTATTTTACAGAATATATTATTCAAATTCTTTACCTCCTAACCCACCTCCCCAATACATTAGAAAATTTTATTTACTAAGCAGCCAAAAAACAGTGAGATACCTTTAAGATCTTGCTTATACTGTAGAAGGTAGGGAGAACAGAATGCATGAACCAATTCCCAGAAAATGTTTGCAGGTGAACAGCAAGGTGAGTGTATAGTTGGTTGAGTCATAAGACATCATGAAGATCTGTAGCTGTCTGGTATCCCTGAGGTATTTTTCAGAATGGTTTGAACACATTTAGAGACTTCTTGAGGAAGTTGTTTCTTCAAGACTTTTTGCATGTGTGTGTGAAACCAGAACGTACTGCAGCACACAGTCTACTGCACAGCAGTTCTCAAACTTAAGCATGCAGAATCTCTTGAAGGGCTTGTGAAAACACACAGATTGCTGGGCTTCATCTCAGAATTTTTTATTCCCTGAGCCTAGGATGGGACCTAAGAATTTGCATTTCCAACGTGTCCTCAGATGATGCCGATGCTGCTGGTCTGGGGACCCCACTTAGGGAATACTAACTGCTCGGGAGCAGATTCAGTCCACTGCATAGCCACAGATTAACTAAGTATCTTGGAAGTCAACAGAATTGTACCTTCTAAATCATTTTTTAGCAATATCTTTCTAAGAACTTCTTGAATTTTAAGCCAGCTGTCTGGCTTCTATCTGTGTCCCCTTGGAGTCCTTCAAATAACATGTTGCTAAATTTCATTTCCTTTTTATCATGTTCTGTTTTTCCCTGCGTTGATAAATCTTTGAAATGTTCAAAAATGTTCAATAATTTGGTACAGTGCTCTTGGTCCCAATAGAAATGAGACACTATTAGAAATTACAGGGTTTTTTGTAAAAAAAAAAAAAAAAAAAAAAAGACAAAGGTAATTTTTTTAAATTAAATTTTAGATAATTACCACTTGCATACCTCAAACTAACAGTATTTGTGACTTGTGCATGAAATATATATCAAATGAAAATATTATCTCTGCATTCATGCATGTTTCACATTCAGTGTTTTTTATTTTTTGAAACTTAGGAATTGGACTGGATTATGCTAACATTTCTGAAAGATAACTGCAACCTACCTTCTCCAAACACCTGAGGAAATAGAACAAAAATATGACTAATTCCCCTAATACTGATTCAAAACTCTATTTTAATATACACTTTCCTCAAATGCATGGATTGAGCTAATTATTTACTTTAAGGCATACAAAGGTGCTATATGTAGAAATTAAAGTTTATCTTAAAAACATTTTTTTTGGTGGGGCGCAGTGGCTCACCCCTGTAATCCCAGTACCTTGGGAGGCCTAGGCAGGCAGATCGTGAGGTCAGGAGATCGAGACCATCGTGGCTAACACGGCGAAAACCCATCTCTACTAAAAATACAAAAAAATTAGCCAGTCATGGTGGCAGGCACCTGTAGTCCCAGCTATTTAGGAGGCTGGGGCAGGAGAATGGCTTGAATCTCAGACGTGGAGTTTGCAGTGAGCCAAGATCATGCCACTGCATCCCAGCCTGAGAGACAGAGCAAGATGTGTCTCAAAAGAAAAAATTTGTTATCTCTGCTTTCTACTTCTCAACTGCACACACTATACATTTTTCCCCTTTGTCATTTTATTTTTCATTATCTTATTTCTCATCATACAGTCTTGAAAGAAAGGATATTTGAGTATATTTTTCATTAATGTTGTATGGAGATGTCATAATCTGTCTCATCTACTTTTAGAGGTAAAAATCCCTGATGGAAAAAACATGGTCTTCCAATTCAACATGTACCACAGTGACTCCTAGAATTCTTTAGGTATTTAATAACCTTTACATCACCATCATTTATATTATTATCATCAATCATGGAAACTCTTCTCAGATCTGATTCAATTAGATGTGGAGAAAAAGAAGTCTTTTATGTTTCTGGTTGCTGTTCAGCCCTAACAGCTTTCCTTTTTAAAAACACATCTCCTCTCTTTCAAGTAATTTTTGTATGCCTCTCAGATCTGTAATGGTGGTACCTTCAAATTAGTGACAGAGAAGATAATTGAAAGGAGCTAGCAGTTACTGATGAAAGTAAGTGTTGGGTTCAGCATGACAGTACTAACCTGTTTCCACATGGCTAACCAGTATTTCACAAAAGTAAATCATCATTGAAATAGAGTCATTCTCGTAATCATCTAATGGTTCTATTACTTACGTATAGACAAATGCACACAGAGTACCCTGTTGTCTTCAGTAAAGTCATTCAGTAATCATTAGAGTCAAGTAAACAAGGGTTATACTGTCCTTCTCAACATCGTAAACTTATCTGCTTATATACATCCTATAATTATGGAGCAGAAATATAAAATATAAAATGAGTTTTATTGATACATAGATTTACAGAGCCTATAACCAGAGACACCATTCTTCCCTTCAAAAAGCTAAAATAGTTTAGAACCTGATAGATGTGTTGAATTAATTTTCATCTATGGACTGCTTTGTTCAAATGTAATTTATCTGGTAATATTTTATGTGAAAGAGATAAAAGCCTAAATCGTGAAAGAAGTTAGGTTGGGCGGTTGGCTGGTTGAACTGCTTTTTACACCTGCAGTTCCCAAGGAGCCTCCACAGTAAGCCAAGGGATGTCAAAGCAGCATAAAAATTTCACTATTTGAAAGTTAATCAGCGGTCAGTTTTTTTCCTCCAAAGCATTTATTACAATATAACACACCATGTAGAGTATTTTATTTTCTTACTTATTAATTACTCTAATTGGGATCTAAGTTCTATAAAGGGAAGAACATTTTTGTTTGGTTACTACATCATCGGTACTCAAAAGTATTTGTTGAATGAATGAATGCATGGATGAATATGTTTACTAATTAGTGGAGTGAAAGAACAAAATTAGATTTCCGGAATCAAAGAAAAATTGAGATGCAGTCACTGACCCAAAAGAGCACACAGAGTAGTTGGAGCAGATTAAATGTCCAAAAGAAACAACTAATAATGTAAAGCCAGTGCATACTTGACAACTTTCCAATGGTAGAGGAGCAGTGTACTAACGTAATTCAGAAGAGAGGAAACTGGGTCAAGTAGACCAGGGAAAAATCAATAGGGGAAATGAAGAAAGAAAGTAGCTAACTAAATATATGGCCTTAAATAATTTGTTTAAACTATCTGGGTCTCACTTTCCCCATATCAAATGTTTTTATAGCTAAGTGACCAGCAGGAATCCTGGGAGTTTTAGGAAAAAAAAAAAAACAATCTTTGAATGGATGATGAAAATCCAAACTATATTGGAGACAATTTGTTGGCAAATTTACCTTGGTAACTAAGTAAAGTTTAGAATGTTATATGTTATGAACTCTATACTACATTACACTATTGCATGGCTGCAGTAGGAACTTGGTTGACAGAATTAAACTGAAGTTCAAGAAAATTTCGTAAAAGTAGAATTAATTTTAAAAATGCTTTTCTTTGTGACTCAGGATGAACACAAATTTAGAAGTGGTGTACTGTAGCAATACTGCAAATGAAATAGCTCAGCTTTTTTACTGCACAGAGGTTCACTTGTGGGTAAATCTTAGCTATACCAGGTATAGTTTCCTTCTATTTTCTTAAACTTTTAAGCACTGTCATGCTGAACCCAGCACTTATTTTCACCAGTAACTGCTAGCTCATTTATTTATCTATATAATAAAGATATAGAAAAGTATACAATGTTTTCAGCTTAATGGAATTTTACACAGTGAACATATGCACATAAGCCACTCCCAGGTATAAGAAAATGAAGCTACTAGCACTATAGTATAGAGGCCCCTTCTGGTTGTTACCCACTCCAAAAGCAGCAACTACAGATACTGATTTCCTGCGCAATTGATTAGTTTTGTTCCTTTTTGAACTTCCTGTAAATAGAATCTTACATGATGAACTATTTTCTTGTTTCTTTCACTTAATATTGTGTTTATGATATTTATGAACTTATAACTTGAATGACCAATATATTTGGACTTAAATAATCTTACTTTTTAAATAATAAAGTTGTATTTTCATTATGCCATGAGTTATGCTGATTCAATATACCAGTCATGCCATTACTAAATCAAAACAAATTTACATCTTATTTACAAACAAAGACAAAACCCAATAAAATTTGAATACCAACATGAATGTGACTTGTAATGCTATTTTATTGAAATTAAATTAGATATGCAACTGACTATTTCAACAAGGGTTCATTTGAATTCAGCTTGCCTATTTTGTTTTTAACCAAAACATCCTAATTCTTTTCTTTTTATTAAATTTGTATGAATTTAAGGTGCACCAGTTTAGTTTTGTTCCATGTATATACTGCCTAGTGGTAAAGCCTAAGCTTTTAGTGTAACCATTACCTGAATACTGTACATTACACCCCTTAAGAAAATACTCATCCCAGCTGTAATCCCAGTACTTTGGGAGGTGGAGGCAGGTGGATCACTTGAGGTCAGGAGTTCGAGATCAGCCTGGCCAGCGTGGTGAAATCCCATCTCTACTAAAAAAAAAAAAAAAAAAAAAAAAAAATAGCCAGACATGGTAGCGCATGCCTGTAGCCCCAGCTTCTGGGGAGGCTGAGGTACAAGAATCATTGAATCCAGGAGGTGGATGTTGTAGTGAGCTGAGATCATGCCACTGCACTCCCACCTGGGTGCTAGAGTGATATCCTGTCCCCTCTCCACAAAAAAGAGATCACTTATCCCTCATCCCATCTTATCCTCACCCTTCCAAGTCTCCAGCATCTATTATTCCACACTCTTTGTCCATGTATACTCATTACTTAGCATCCACTTATAAGTGAGAATATACAACATTTGACTTTCTCTTTCTACTTTTAAAAAATCAGTTGTTTTTTCCTCAATCTTATCTGCTTGCTGAGTAATTATTTAAAGTTATTCTGTTATTCCTCTTTATTTTTAGTTCTCTTTTAACTCATTTAGTAATTTTATACTAAATATTAGAAAAAGTCTTAAAGATGTCTCAGGATCTTTTTAAAATTTTGCAAATTATTGGAAATCTCAAAGCTCTTTTGATAATACAGGCTATATATCTATATCTATATAGATATTTGTTAGACATTAAAACTGAAAAAGTTTTAAAACAAAGAATACACAACTACTTGTTACATTAGTCATCAGAGCGAGGATAATACTACGTTATGTTACCTTTAGAACACTTTGCTATATAATTACAAGAGAATGAAAGAAAAAAAGCAAATAATATCTTAGTGTTGCTATGAAAATAATTGTCACTGCACACATTGCCTGAAAGTTTCATTTTCTGGAACTTGCTTTCCTGGAGATTCA
The DNA here is from genome assembly GCA_004027715.1 of Plecturocebus donacophilus. NCBI lineage: Eukaryota > Metazoa > Chordata > Mammalia > Primates > Pitheciidae > Plecturocebus > Plecturocebus donacophilus. Next base: position 6,857 of record PVKP010012760.1, on the reverse strand, counting down.
ACATAAATACTTAATTTACCAGAATCTGCTGTAGATTCATTTTTTTTTTTTTCGTGTAATTTCTGCCCCTTAATTGTGCTCTGAATGTAGTGACTCACTTCTTAGGAACAGAATGAAGCAAAAGTGGTGGGGTACAAACTCATAACTAAGTTTCAAAAAGACTTTGGCACGTGTGCATTCTCACTCCCTCTGGATTCACATGTTCTGGGAGAAGCCAGTTACCATTTAACAAAGCAGCTTCGTGGAAAGGACCTCACGAAGAGCCTGTAAGCAAATACTCCCCTAATCAAGCCTTGAGATGAATGCAGCCCCAGCCCAACCTTGATTGCAGCCTCCTGAGAGATCCTAATACCCAACCATCCAGCAAAGGCCTCACAGATTCCTAATCCACAGAGACTGTGAGATAATAAATGTTTATTGTTTCCAGCTGCTAAATTTCAGTGTTGTTATACAATATATAACCTGGTATACCTGGTGCATGATTTCAATGCTTTACTTTCACATTTCTGTATTTTTATATCTAAATGCTATTTTTTTATTCTGCAGAAGACTTTAGGCATTTATTTGTATTATTTAGTCAATTTGCATATTTATTTGTAAATTTAAGTTTATATCTACTGTCTTAACTATTTTCAATTTAACACACTTCTGTTACATTATCTGACATTCCCTTATTCTCTTATTTTGGATATTCAATTCTTAAAATTATAATAATTTCCTTGTATTAATGTGCTATGATTTTTTTTTCACACTATTTTCTTTGTGGTTATCCTGGCAATTATGACATACATAATTATTTAAGTCAATCAAAAAATCTTACATTTTTACTTTCCCCTAGTAATTCTGAAACCATAGAAAAAAATTAACTCAGCTGACTTCTTTCTACATATTCTGCCTATGTTTTAGTTCCATGTGTATTTAAAATATCATAAGACATTAGAATAATTATTCTGTATAACCAGTATTCATTCTGTTTAAGTACATGTTTACTCTTTTCTGTGTTCTTTATTCCATCATGTATTTTTCAGTTTCAAGAGTAGATCATTTTTTTCTGCCTGAAAAATTCTCTTTCCTATTTATTTTAGAGTAGGCTTCCATGTGACAAATATTTCACTTTTGTTGTTTAAAAATGACCTTCATATTTTGCCCTTATATTTGAATAATATTTTCACTGGAAATAGAATCTTGTTTGACATTTATTCTATGTCAGCATATTAAGGTGATCATAACAATAGACAATGGAATATCTACTGATTTCTATAATTTCTGTTATGTGTTTATCTAAATATTACTGCATTTCCTTCCTTAACTGCATCTTAGCCTCAAGTTTTGGGTGGATGTGTCATAATACTTTCAAATACCAGGTTTAAAAACAATTTTACCATGTTTTTATAGTTGTTCTAATGGCCAGAAACAGAAGTCTAGGTGGTCATTTTTAAGTAAGGATTAATTTTCCAATTTTGCTAGACATTCTACTTAATATAATAAATTTGTTGGGATGGTAGACTTTGTCTTTTGTAGCATAAAAAGAAACTTAGTTGCAGTCATTTCATAATTTGAACATATTTCCATTGTGATTAAACAATAAAATTGGCTTTGAAATTGTGTGTATTACACTTTTCATAGGAAGCACATTAAAATAAAAAACGGTAAGGACAAACAGAGATAAATTCATTCATTATGCCTTATGGCTGCTATGTATAATATATCTCTGGGGAAGAATGAGACATAGGGAGAATTGAGTCTAGAAAAAAATAAGCTGATATAAACCTTTAGGGAAAACTGACAGCCCTTTCATCTAGATGGGATTTTATTCCACAGAAAAACGAGGAGTTACATAAATCACATTAGTTATAGTAAGATCACAAACCATGATCACAGTGTGGTTTAGAAGGACACAGCTTTTACAAAACACAAAGAACAGGAGAGTAATATTAAAATTGGAGAAATTATTGAATAGTCTATTAAAACTGTTGAAGTAAGTGAAAGTTGATTTAGTGCTGAGAAGTCTCACTAGAAATAGAAAAGATGAAATGGAGTTACATGATATTTCAAGGAAGCAGGCATTGGACATTATTACAGATTGCATATGGAAAGGAAAAGTACAGGATGAGTAGGGCACTAAATTATTTAATAGTTTATTAAGTAAAAATTAAATAATTTGTATATACAATTTATGTTCTTAGAAATTTACCTATTCAAGAGCATTGTTATCAAAGCTAATTCTGAAGTTCTCTTAGCACTCATGAAAGTAGATAATCACTATTGAAGAAGGCTGGATTTATGATATGGCATTAGAGGCGAAGGGAGGGTTCTTTTGTAGAAGAAACATACGTTTGTATAACAAAATGGTGTCTGTGTACTGGGCCATGGATATTGCACTAGACCCAGGGGAGAAGCACTATGGGCCCAGTAGGAACCTGAAATACTTTTTATGTGGACTCTGGTGGAAATTATTCACCACTTCTTTATTTAATGACTTATCCTCTGATACAAAGCCAGCTAGCACTGGGGATTCATTGGCTAGTAACAATGGCAAAGAATAAGACATAAAAACTAATAAAAGCAGAATTATGAAATCTATGCCTTTCTGCTGTATTCACTATGCTAATTTAATGTGGTAATTCTTAGCAAAGGAACTAACGTACCTAACATGACCTGGGGAAGGAATGAATGTTTTGTAACTGTTGGATGTTTGATGAAAGGCCATAGTAATTGTTAAAGACTTCTAAAAAACTTACAGTTTATAGGCAAATAAATAGTGATGTTGCTGGTATTATAATTAATACAGTTATTTTGTGGGAAATTTAGAAAATTTTTGTAAAATGAAAATAGAAAAATATTATTATCTTGCCACACAGAGATAATGACTGATAATATGTTAGAAATAAGTTTTCATATTTTTCCCTAGATTTATCCCAAATAGGCTCAAATCGGTTTAGGAATAGAATCAGAATTCTAAGAACAATTTATAGTTTTCATAAAGTAAGTGAGTATTCATTTATTTAGCCATGGAAATGAATGCAATAAAAATACTCTAATTTGAAAACTTCCCTTTTGTTATTTTAATTAAGTCAAGTAAAAAGCATATATTCTTATAATATGAAAACATAAATGTTATTATTTGAAAATTGGAAGCACACATTGCTTACTCTAAGTTGGAAGAGGAATCTTTTATCAACAACTCTGAACAAAATTTTGAGAACATTTTCCACATAATATTCAATATAGTAACTATTTTTAAAATCCATGATCACCTCCATGACTTTAGAAACCAAGAAGAGATTCCTTGGTGATGGCAAAACCCAGTGAATTAGAAGCCCCTATGCCCAAAATAGTAGTCCCTTTCCTGAAGTTATTTTCATTCTTTCCTACAATCACAGGATACTTGCCTCATTCAGTAACCAATAACAAGTCATCTCAAATACAGAGGCAAATAAACAAATAAGACTCATTTAACATTTTAGCAATGCTAACACCATAAAATGAAGGTACAAACCCAACAAGCCAAAAAATTCAAGCCCAAGGAGAGAGACTTATATGAGACTAAGAAGAAAAAATTGAAATAAATACAATTTATCTTCTCAGAGAGATTTGAAAGACTGTGACATTCAAAAGAGAAATTGGTGGGGAATTATAAAAGTAAAAATGTGATTTTTGAAATAAAAATATCAATTAATTGGCTGAGTAACAGTGATTATGGCTGAAAACAAAATTAGTAGGCTAAACAAATTAAGCTAAGAGAATCTCTCAGAGTTTCACTGAAAAAGATAAAAAGAAAGTTAAATAAAAAGTTACTGTGAGCATTAAATTTCTACACAGAAAGTGATCAATAAGAAAAAAAGTGATTTACAAATAAAAAACATAGAAAATAATAATAGAAAAAGAAAATATAGATCTGAACTAAATTTTTATTTTCCATACTAAAAAGACAATTAGTAAACAGAATGAATAAGAAAGACTACATCCAGATTGTATTAGTCTGTTTTCATGTTGCTGAAAAAGACATGTCTGAGACTGGGCAATTTACCAAAGAAAGAGGTCTAATGGACTTACAGTTCCACTTGGCTGAGGAGTCCTCACAATGATGATAAAACACAAGGAGGAGCAAGTCACATTCTACATAGATCACAACAGCCAAAGAGAGAGCTTGTGCAGGGAAACTCCCGTTTTCAAACCATCGGATTTCATGAGAGTTATTCACTATCACAAGAACAGGACAAGAAAAACCGGACCCCATGATTCAATTATCTCCCACTGGGTACCTCCACAACACAACACCAGATCCCTCCCACAACACAAGATGAGATTTGGGTGAGGACACAGAGCCAAACCATATCACAAATACATATAAAGAAATATTAAAGTTCATTGATAAAATGAAAAGTAAGTGATTCTAGACAAGAAAACAGAAATGAGGATTCAATTAATATGCTTCTGCTCTGTTAAAAGGGGGACAAGAAAACAATAAAATCTGTAAAAATCTAAAGAAGATAGTGTTGACCTAGGAATTATTCATAGAATTATATCATATGTAAAAGGAAATATTGCAATTTTTAATATTTGCAAATGCTCAGAAATCTTACCACTCATAAACAATCATGGAAACAATTATGGAAAGATAGAGTCTAACAAAACTGGAAACAAACTCAAAACCTGTGGAACCCAAGAAGCAATGGCAGTCTACAAAGCCAGTAAATCTTTTCAATTATAAATGTTTACTGAAAAAAAATGCATGTGTATTTGTGTATGCATAACAATACAATGGACCTAAAACAATACTGGTTGAAAGCACGAGAAGAAATAATATAACCAGTAGGAAACCAGCAATGTATTAGACAAATAAATCAATGTAATAGAGTAGAATAGTTTATAAATAGAAATATATAGAGATATAAATTTACTACATAATAAAGTTAGCTTTTCAAATGGGAGAAAAAGTCTATTCAACAATTGGCTATAAATTTGGATTTATATATCTACATACTTCCTTTCCGTGGTCAGTACCAACAAGTCATGTGGAAACAAATGGTTATGCATTTAAAGTTATGTATCTTCAATATGTAATTCCCCAAAATAAATTCCAGATGAATTTTAGGCCTTTTGGAAAGAAAGATACTCAAAAGAAACTATGGGAGAATATGTATACAACTTTGGTTTGGGAAGGTTTTTTATTTAAATATTCAACAAACCATAGGCATGAAATTAATGACTAATAAATTGACTGCTTATAAATGTAAGCTTTAAAATAATGAAAATTACCAAAACAAAGTTAAAAATAGTTTATAGACTGGGAAAAGTATTTAAATATTTATAATAAATAATTTTATTTGAAATAAATATATACTATAAATTATTTAAAAAGCAAAAACATACAATCTCATAGAAAAAGAAGCAAACCAAATGAACAATTTACAAAAGGTGAAATATAAAAGGCCAAGAAACATAAAGAAAATCATTCAACCTCACTGATAATCTGGGAAAATCAGAATAAAAATACAATTAGATATATCAAACAGTTTATTAATAATTTCACAGTTTGACAATATCAGTTGAGGTGAGGGCACAAAGAAGGTACTCTCATAGATGAGCATGATCGGCAGTAGTGTTAATTGATATAACCATATTGGAAGACAATTTTGAAGAATTGATTTATACTGCAGTTCTGATCTACCAATTCCACTTCTTAGTATTCACTTAAGAAAATATTTAATATATGACTGGAGTAGCATGTGAAGATGTTTTTACTAAAGTATTATTTAGAAAAATGAAAAGATGTGGGACCACGATTTTTCTTCAGTAGAGAAGTAAGTAACATGGGCAAATCTCAAAAACAATTTAAATGAAAAAAGTAAGTTGCAAAATGACATACTTCTATCATTTACATGAAAAAAAGCTAAAACAAAATGTGTGTATACGTGTACATGTGTGTGTACAAATGTCTGTAATTGTATAAATGTATTAATCAGTAAACTATTGATCATTGATAGTTACCTCTCACAAGTAAACTTAAATTGGAAATAGTAAAAACAAAACGGAGCATAAACGTGTTTTAGGTTGTCTAATATTTTATAATGGTAATGTATATTTATGTTACTTGTGTAACTATAAATTTTAAAATTTAACATAGTTTTGATACATTCAAAATAGTTTGTAATTAAGTTGCTTGCCTGTAACTAGAATGTTGTCATTGTAAGTGAATTAGGAAAATTAATAATTGAGAAATCATGAGTTATATTGTCCTAGAAGTTGAGTAGAATTTTTCCAGAAATGATGGAATGGGATTAAGTCTGTTCTATTTTTGGGGGGGGAATTGAACATGGTAATATCTTGAAAATAACACCTGATCAAATATCTGTGTGTAAATAAGTAACAGTAACTGGAAAATCTTTTGGTCATCTTCACTTTAACTGATTAAACCCATCTCTTTGACTTTTTTTTCAGCTTTATTGAGGTATAATTGGCAAATAAAAATTGTTTATATTATACAATTTGATGTTTTGGCACACATTGTGAAGTGATCACAACAATAAGGACAAAAAGCTAATTAACATATTCATCACCTCACATAGCTACCATATCCATTTTACTCTTTTTCTTCCTTTCTTCTCTTTTTTTCTTTCTTTCTCTAATTCGGTGGTGAGAACATTAAAGATCTACTCTTTCAGCAAATTTCAAGTATATGATAGAGTATTGTGAACTGTAGTCAACATGTTATACATTAGCTCTCCAGAATTTGTTCATTTTGCATTAACCAAAACTTTGTGCCCTTTGGTCAACATCTTTCCTTTTCTCCCTCCTGCAGTTCCTGACAACCACTGTTCTTACCCTCTGTTTCTAAGAGTTTGACATTTTAG
>PVKP010012759.1:0-57350 GCA_004027715.1 Plecturocebus donacophilus | reverse complement strand
AAAAAAAAAAAAAAAAAAAAACAAAAGACTAGTCTGGTGGTGGTGAATTCTTTTAACTCTTGTTTATCTGGGAAAGACTTTATCTCTCCTTCACAGCTGAAGAATACTTTTGCTGGACACTATTCTTAAATGGTAGTTTTTTTCTTTCAGTACTTCTTTGAAACTGTCATCCTACTCCCTCCTGGCCTGTATGGTTCCCACTGAGAAGTTTATTGTCAGATGAATTGGAAATCCTTTATATGTTATTTACTTCTTTTCTCTTGCTGCCTTTAGAATCCTCTTTGTCCTTCACCTTTGAGGGTTTGATTATTATATATGTTGGGGTAGTCTTATTTGGGTCAAATCTGTGTTGTGTTCTTTGCTGGTCCAGTACCTCAATATTACTTTTCTCAAGTTTTGGAAAGTTTTATGTTATTATTTCTTTCAATAAACTTTCTACCCCTTGCCCTTGCTCGACTTTCTCTTAAACAGCAATAATTTTTAGTTGTGGTCATTTTAGTTAGTTTTATAGGCAATCATCATTTTTTTTCATTCTTTTTTTTCTCTTCTCTTACTATACATTTTCAAATAGCCTGTCTTCTGTGCTATTAAGAGCCTCTAATGAATTTTTCAGTTCAGCAAATGTTTTTCTAAGTTCCAAATTTTTTGTTTTTCTAAATTATTTAGATTTCTTTGTTAAATTTCTCTGATAAATTTCTGAATTTCTTTTCTGTGTTATCTTGGCGATCACTGAGTTTCTTAAAACTACAGCTTAGTAAAAACAAGTCACTGGTTTCTTGTTTTGTTCATTTGGGGATACCTTGGTTTCCTGTTTGCTGTTGTTTCTTGGGGGTGCATGTCTATGTCTTTGCATTCATGGATTAATTATTTATTCCACTATTCTCTGTCTGGCTTGTTTTGATTTTCGTTAGATTTGCTTAAAAGTTCTTTATTGCTATGGACTTTCTTCTTTTCAGCTCTAGGTGGCGCTTTTAAGCCAGGTTCACCTCGGCCCTAGTAAATGATCAGAGCATGCCCTCTCTGAATGGGGGAGGTCCCTAAGGGATATCCTGGCAGTGCAGAAAGGTTGGCTAGAGGTTCATCCCCATGGGACCTGTGGAACAAACCTACTGCAGTGTGGTGCGGCTGAACAGTCACTCTGATTTGATGCCTTCTTTCGCTGATTCACAGAGCAGTTCTCAGGGCAGGGGAAGGTAGTCTTCACTCCCACCATTTCTGACTGATGATGGAGAAGTTGGTTGTCCACCTCAACCTCACTTTTTCCGGTGTAGAAGCTGAGTTGGGGGAAATTTTTTCTTGTGCTTGATGCCAGTCAGAATGAGAGGAGAGACGTCACAAATGTGGAAGTCCAATTCTCTTACCATCTGCTTAGAGTTTTTAATTTCTTTATGGCCCTGGAGGTACTGTCTTTTTTTTGTAAATGAGTTCTGGAATATTGCTGGTGACAATCTTGACACTGTACATTTGTTTCTGGTTTATTGTGCCGGGAATGAAGCCAGCATACTTCTATGCTGCCGTTTTGGAACTGGAAGTCCCTCTGACCCACAGAAACAGAGATAATAAATGTATGTTTCTTTAGGTCAGTAAGTTTGTAGCCCTACTATTAAATTGCAATAGATAAGTAACGATACAGGAGTGCTGGGAAGGGAAGAAGGTAGTCCCTGGCTGGGGCTCCACCCCCACGGACCTAGGTGAAGACAGGCACTCCTACTCCTGCCTTTGTGCCCAAATGTTGCATTTCCCAAGACTACCCTGGCCAGCCACACCCTCATCCTGTGCCTCTAAAAACCCCCAAGACCCTAGCTGGCAGACACAGAAGCAGCTGGACTTCGATAGGAGCACATTGGCGGAAGCACACGCAGGTGGCTGGACATCTAGAGGAATGCAGTGGCACCAGCTGGCCACCAACCCACAGAGGAGCTTGGCTGTGGTAGCTGGAGGACAGCCTGGGCTGACTCCAGGGGAAAATCATCTCCATTCTCGGTCCCCCATCTGCTGAGAGCTACTTCACCTTGCACTCACTCTCCAAGCCCATGTGTGATCCGATTCTTCTGGTACACCAAGGCAAGAAACGCCGGGATATAGAAATCCCTCTGTCCGTGTGATAAGGCAGGGGTCAAATTGAGCTGACTAACACAAGCCACCTTTAGGCGGCACACTAAAAGAGCACCCTGTAACACATGCCCACTGGGGCTTCAGAAACTGTGAACATTCGCCCCTAAACACTGCCCTGTGGTTGGAGTTCTACAGCCTGACCATCTCTCTGCTTCCCTAGCGGTTTGAGCAGCAGAGCCCTGAAAAAGCAAGCCACTCACCCTGTCGTACACCCTGGGAGGGGGACAAGGGAACCTTTCCCGTTTCAGTAATACAGAGCACATATTATAATGGCCAGAAAAGAAAAGCAGACAGTGAAAATTTTGTTATGTTGCACTTCATATTTATTATCATGCCATTAAAAAATTAATAAAAAATTAAATAAGAATAAACAAATAAAGGATGGGCAAGGTTGCTCACGCCTGTAATCCCAGCACTTTGGGAGGCTGAGGCGGGTGGATCACCTGAGGTCAGGAGTTCAAGACCAGCCTGGCCAATATGGTGAAAACCCATATCTACTAAAAACACACAAAAAATTAGCTGGGCTTGGTAGCGGGCACCTGTAATCTCAGCTACTCAAGAGGCTAAGGCAGGAGAATGGCTTGAACCCAGGAGGCAGAGGTTGCAGTGAGCCGAGATTACGCCATTGCACTCCAACCTGGGCAATAAGGCAAGAGCGAAACTCCATCTCAAAAAACAAGAAAAAAGAATAAAGATCAAAAAGGAAAAAATATATTAAATTTTTGAAACATTCATTTGGAAACATATTGGTCTGTCACAGGCATGAATAATTATGTAGTTTCGGTTTTTAAGCCTTCTTCAAATTTGCCATTGTCTTTATCAATGTCTTGGTCCTTTTTGCATATTCATATTAAATTCAGAGAATAGCAGGATTTGTCAATTTATCTTTGCCCACAGTTGATCTTTACATAGGGATATGCCATACCAAGGGGCTTGGGCCTGCCAACTGTACCCAAAACTTGAATGACTCTCAACTGCAACAAATTTATTCTTGAAACAAACATGTATAGTCATGTCTAACTTGTGTCAGGGCCATTTATATAGCTAAAGTTCCCTGAATTAATCTCCAAGTAAAATGCTGTCATTTTTTCTTAAGGGTTAAGCAATAAAATGTGCTAATTTGGCCGAGTGCAGTGGTTCACGGCTGTAATGCCAGCACTTTGGGAGGCCAAGGCGGGCAGATCATGAGATCAAGAGATCGAGACCATCCTGGCCAACACTATGAAACCCCCTCTCTACTAAAAATATAAAAATTAGGTGGGCATGATGATGTGTGTCTGTAATCCGAGCTACTCGGGAGGCTGAGGCAGGAGAATCTCTTGAAAAAAGTAAAGCAACCCCCCGAAGAAGGTGTTAGGAATCATTCCAGCAAGCACAAAACTTCTGTCTCCAGAATGTGAGTGGTGTGCTAGAGCAAGAATTCCTATGGCTGGAGTAGGACTGAGAGGGACATAGGAGCAGGTTAGAGAAGTAACAAGTTAGGTCAGGCATGGTGGCTCATGCCTGTAATTTGCAGTACATTGGAGGCCATGGCAGGAGAATCACTTGAGGCCGGGAGTTTGAGACCAGCCTGGGCAATGAAGCAAGACCTTGTCTTTACAAAAAGAAAAAAGATTATGTTAGCCAGGTATAGTGGCATGTGCCTGTAGTCCCAGCTACTCCGGAGGCAAGATGGGAGGATTGCTTGAGCCCAGGAGTTTGATGCTATGATTATGCCACTGCACTCAGCCTGGGCAAAGAGCAAGACCTTAACTCAAAATAAAATGAAACAAAAACAGACAGAGACAGAGAGAGAAGTAAAAGAAGTGAGGAAACTGAAGATGGGGCAGGAAGACATGAATGTCTGAGCCATGTGGCACCTGTTCCCATCACATTCCTTCATGCTGGGTGATGCAGGCTTTGGCCTGAAAAACCTTGTTTAAACTGTTTAAACCAAATATTTCCTACTTAATAGACTTCTTTCCCCAACGTGGAAAATTAGGATAATATAACCTGTCTCACTGGGCTATCATGCTTATTAAATGAGATAATGTTTATGGTAGTGCTTTGAAATCTGTAAAACAATTCTTACTAGTGTTGCTATTGTAGGGGAGAAAAAACTTTCTTCTGGCTGGGCGCAGTGGCTCGTGCCTGTAATCCCAGCACTTTGGGAGGCTGAGGCAGGCAGATCATGAGGTCAGGAGTTCAAGACCAGCCTGACCAACATGGTGAAAACTTGTCTCTACTAAAAATGCAAAAACAGACGGCTAGGTTATTTTTAGCAAGCTAGCTAGGGCTTGGTGTTGCGTGCCTGTAATCCCAGCTACCCAGGAGGCTGAGGCAGGAGAATCACTTGAACCCGGGAGGTGGAGGTTTCAGTGAGCCGAGAACACACTGCTGCACTCCAGTCTGGGTGACAGAGTGAGACTGTCTCAAAAACAAAACAAAACAAAAAAACTTTCTTCTACCCTTTTAGATCTGTGCTGGCCTAAGAACAAAACTGACATAAGAGAGATTAACAGGAGAAAAGCATACGGACTTCATATTTTCACATTTACGTAGGAGTCTTTAAAAATAAAGCAGCAGCCCAAAGAAGTTGTTAGGTCTAAAAGCTTGTATACCTTTTTACACAAAGAATGACAAATTGTGGGGATATGACAAGGCAAGGGGTTTGAACAAGGGACAATAAATTGTGGGGCAGTGACTAGGAAATGTATGGGGAAAACTAATGCAAGATACGGATTATCCATATTTTGGATAATCCATATTTTAGTAAGTTTGTGCATGTCCATTTCTGTGTTGATTCTCTGTCTCTGAAAATAAGAATATTCTTCTCTCTTGGTACAGGGAAGGCATCCCTTCCGTGATAAATTCGATCACCTGCTTTTAGGTGAAAAGAAGGAGGGCAGATATCCAGCCCTTTCTGCATCTGCTGTTTCTCAATTTTTCTTCAGCTCAAAATAATCAATATGCCAAAGCAGCATATTTTGGGGTGGCATATTCTGAATTCCTTCAATATTATGAGACATTGATGTTTAAGTGTTCAAGAATCAGGGAAAAAAAATGAGGGGAGAAATACCAGATGTAGGTGATGGGGGGATGAAGGCAGCAAACCACCTTGCCATGTATGCACCTATGCAACAGTACTGCATTATCTGCACATGGACCCCAGAACCTAAATTACAATTGAAAAAAAAGAATCAGGAAACACTAAGACATTCAAGAGGAGTGCCTTGGATCCTGCAGCCCTCTTCCCATTGATTTCCAGTTCCTTTCCCACAAAGCCTCCCTTCAGCAGGAGGCCTTGGTGAAGGTTGGCAGGCAGGCCTGCTTCTCGTCATTGTGACAGGAGATGCATCCCCACACACGGGGTTAACGGTTAACCAAGCTAAACAGTATAAGGTAACATTCATTTGCAAATCTAATGAGCAAAAATACAGGGTTCAACTCTAATAGAGGGGGGAAATGAAGCTCAAGATGATTATTTCCCCATCTAAGATTAGCAGCTGGAAAATACAGTACATCTGTAAAATGACGATATCAGAGACCACGGCTTTGCATGACACCAGCACACACACAAAAGAAGAATCACTTCAGAGAGTGAAACAGAGAGACAGAGTACTCTGAGAGGTCACAACAGATGGACATATCTGAGCATCTGCCACATACCAAACCAGGTTACCATGACATTATGTGTTGAAACTACAGATAAAGGTCTTCGGAAAAAAGTCTACTAACCCCCCAAAAACATAAGCTGACTTTCCATTCTTTTTCTCTTTCATAGGTCAGAAGAATGTGTTCTGTGCCTGAAGAAATACTCCCTTATATAAATCAAGTAGGGAGGATGGAGATGGAAGGAACAAATGTGGGAATAAGAAGTTGTACTAGGAGAAAGTGAACATCTTTCTTACATTTCCATGGGATGTTTAATTTTTACATCATAGTAATTTACCAGGGGGCCTCGGCTTCCAACAGATCTGGCTTTGAATCCTGCAGGCCATTTACTTGTTGCGAGAGCTGGGCAAGTCACTTAACATTTCTGTTTTTGTTTTCTCATTCAGTGAGAGGAGAAAACAAAAGACAACAATGGGTAGGAGTGTGGTGAAGACTAAATAAGAAATATATGTAAAGCACAACCCAGTGCTAGGCATGTGGTAAGCGTTCCATAAATGCTAGTCATTTGTATTGTCATGGGGGGAAATTGCATAAATAAGCCTTACTGCAATGAGAGAAAATGCAGCCACCCAGTGGGTTCACCTTGCCTGCTGCCTAAACAGAGCTGATTTTCAAGACTGGGAAATTGCAATAAAGAATGAAGAAAGAGTAATTCACACAGAGGTGACTGTGCAGGAGACAGGAGGGTTTTTTGTCTTTGTTTCTGTTTTTTTGAGAGGAGTTTCGCTCTTGTTGCCCAGGCGTGAGTGCAATGGTGCAATCTTGGCTCACTGCAACCTCCGCCTCCCGGGCTCAAGTGATTCTCCTGCCACAGCCTCCCGAGTAGCTGGAATTATAGGCATGCGCCACCAGGCCTAGCTAATTTTTGTATTTTTAGTAGAGACAGGGTTTCTCCATTTTAGTCCCGCTGGTCTCGAATTCCCGACCTCAGGTGATCCGCCCGCCTTAGTGTCCCAAAGTTCTAGGATTACAGGCGTGAGCCGCCACGCCCGGCCTGGAGTTTTATTACTACTCAAACCAGTCACCCTGAGCATTCAAGGGAGCTCAATGACTCTGAAACAAGATAAATCCAAAGAAATCTATGCTCAGACACAGTTCAAACTGCTAAAAATTAAAGACAATTTGTAAAACGGCTTGGAAGCAGACATAGAAAAATGATATATGATTCATAGAGAAACAATAATTTGAATAACGCATTATTTATCAGAAGCCAGGGAAGCCAAAAGGAAGCAGTAGAACATTTTGTAAATGTTGGAGAAAAAAATAAAGAACCTAGACTTCTATATACAGAGAAAATAGTCTCTGGAAACGAAGATGAAATAAAGACTTTCTCAGATGACAGAATGCACCCCTGTGCTCCAGCCTGGGTGACAGAGTGAGACTCCATCTCAAAATAATAATAATAATAAAATAAAAACAACAAAATCATGTCCTTTGCAGCAACATGGATACAGCTGGAGGCCATTATCTTAAGTAGGATAACGTAGGAACAGAAAACCAAATACGACATGTTCTCAGTTAAAAGTAATAGCTGAACATTCCACACACACGGACAATAGACACTGGGGATTATTAGCCAGGGAAAGGAAGGAGTCATGGGCTAAAAAAAAACTACCTATTGGGTGCTATACTCACTACCTGAAGGCAGGTACTATTGGTACCCCAATTCTCAGCATCATGTACTCATGTACAAACCTGTACGTGTACTCCTTGAATCCAAAATTTACAAAAACAAAATAAAAATAAAAAAAGAAATAGTCCGGGCTCGGTAGCTCCCGCCTGTGATCCCAGCACTTTGGGAAGCCAAGGCGGGCAGATTGCAAGGTCAGGAGATCAAGACCATTCTGACTAATATGATGAAACTCCTTCTGTACTAAAAGTACAAAAAATTAACTGGTGTGTTGTGATGCGTACCTGTAACCCCAGCTACTCCGGAGGCGAGGTAGGAGAATCGCTTGAACCGGGGAGTCAGAGGTTGCAGTGAGCTGAGATCAAGCCACTGCACTGCAACCTGTCACAGAATGAAACTCCGTCTCAATAAATAATAATAATAATAATTTAAAAAGCAAAACCCAGAATGTTTTTATGATCTCAGTTTTATAAAATAAAAGGTACACATGCAAACGTGCATGTACACAAACTGAGTAAATGGAATAAGCCATCATGTTAACAGTGGTTGTCACTGAAAAAAACAGGTCTTAAGTCAATCATGTAAGTTTCCACCTGAGAAACTAAACACAAAAGGAGCAAGATAAACCCAAAGCAAGTGAAAGAAAGGAAGTAATGAAGATGAAAGCAGAAATCAATAAAACTGAAACAGAAAAAAAAAAAAAAACACATAGAGATGTCTCTGTGGAAAGATCAATAAAATTAATTATAAATTAATAAATACTTATCAATATTGACAAAAAGAAAAAGAGAAACAGAGAAGACACACGTTACCAATGGCAAGAATGAAAGAAAGAATATCATTACAGGCCTCACAGACAATAAAAGGGTAATAAGGAAATACCTGGAACACTCTGTGTACATATATGCAACCATTTAAATAAAAAGGACCAATTCTTTGAAGATCACAGACTAGTAAAACTTACTCAAGATGAAATTATAATATAAATTATCTTATATAAAAATTGCCTCAAATATATTAATATATGTAATAAAAATATAGTACGTTTATATTGATTATGAGAAATGGGCTCATGTAATTATAGAGACTGAGAAGTACCACCAGCTGCCACCTGCAATTTGAAGACTCAAGAAATTTGGTTGAAAAGACTGAATTTTTTTTTCTAGGATCATGACTAAGACAAGCATATTCTTTAGGAGTGCATATTTAGGTAACAAAACTCTAAAGCAAAGCAACAGTTGATTATTTTCCAAGCCAGGATAGCTGTTACCTCTAGGAAAAGTAAGGAAGGGAGCACTTCTGGGGTGCTAAAAACAATTTATTTCTTGACCTAATGATGGCTTCGCAGATGCCCATATCACAACAATTTGTTAAGTTGTATATTTGCTTTATGCATTTTTCTGTATTTGGTTTTTTTGTGGATTTTTTTTATTTTTATTTTTTGAGAGGAGTCTTGCTCTATTGCCCAGGCAGTAGTGCAGTGGCAGATCTCTGCTTATGGCATCCTTCATCGCTCAGGGTTCAAGCAATTTCCCAGCCTCAGCCTTCTGAGTAGCTGGGACAATTTTTCTGTATTTTAGTAGACACGGGGATTTCACCATGTTGCCCAGGATAGTCTCGATCTCCTGACCTCGTAATCCACCCGCCTCGGCCTCCCAAAGTGCTGAGATTACAGGCATGAGCCACCACGCCTGGCCCATTTTTCTGTATTTGAATTGTATTTCTCAAAAAGAAGTTGAAGAAAAAGTGAATTTAAAAAAATCATTTAATGTTAGTTTTATTAAGAAGAATAATTTAGCACCTTATTCCTCATAACATTCCTACATTTTCAGTTGAAGTAATGCATTGCCCTCAAAAGCTTTCATTTTAGTCAAATCAAGATCATGGTTTAGCTACTCAGCATGAAAGAGGAGTCTCAGTTTCCTCGCCTGCACAGTGAGGGGCAGGCTGCAAAGTGATGCTGCCTGGCTCAGCGGGGCTACCGCACACTGAACACACAGACACGCCAGTCGGGAAGAGCCTTAGTCTGTTCTCAGCTTTAGTCAAAACCCTTTCTGATTTTAAAAAAAGTGTCAAAAATGGCTTTAATTACCTAAAAGCTTTTTATATAAATTCCTTAGAAGATTATTTATAGCAAAGCCATTTAATATCATTAAGATAATTCCATGTGCATTTAAAAAACATATTTTAAATTCCAGTGGTGGCTCAAATTCTCTTTCTTAATTTTTAAGGCTGACTTGCTTAAAATGATGCTTAAAACAAAAATTTGTATTAAGGGGCTAGTAGGAATTTTGAAAGGCAAGGATGGATAACAAACTAAGAGTGGCAAAAAGTCCCATAATGAATCTTAATTTACATTGATACTATGCAGAAAATACAAAACCACGTAGGCAGGCTTCAGCAGAAGTGCTCATAATAACACTCTTTTCTTTCACAGTTGGAAAAAATGACTTAAAATTTGAGTTTTTTTTTTTTTTTTTTTACAAATAATTGTTCATTTTAAACTTTTAAAAAGGCCTTATTTTGGGTGAGAGTTGAGAGCTTTCTAAAATATACAGTATAGTAGACTTTGTGTTTTGTTACACATGCTCAAGTTTCAAATTTGTATGTAGTAAAATCCAGAATTTGGGGGAAATGGGGAGGGTTAAAAGAGTACAAAAACATAGAAAGAATGAATAGGGCCTAGTATTTGCTAACAACAGAGTAACTACAGCCAAAAATAATTTGATTGTACACTTTAACTAAAAGAGTATAACTGGATTGTTTGTCACACAAAGGATAAATGCTTGAGGTGATGAATACCCCATTTACTCATGTGACTATTACACATTGCATGCTTGTATCAAAATATCTCATGAAACCCATAAATATATACATCTACTGTGTACCCACAAAATTTTCTAATCCTGCAATACAATTGAGTTCCACTTTTTAAAAATCTATAATTCCATTCTTTGTGATTTTTAAAAATCTTTTCTATGCCTAGAAAGTAGTTCCCCATACACTTCTCATTCATTGAATTAATCTCATTCATTTACTTAACGAATATTAAGCATCTACTTTGGGAGGCTGAGGCAGAAGGATTACGTGAGGCCAGGAGTTGAAGACCAGTCTGGGCAATATAGGAAGACCCTATCTCTGCAAAACATTTAAAAATTAGTTAAGCATTGTGACACATGCCTGTAGTCCTGGCTATTGAGCAGACTGAATTGGGAGGGCTGCTTGAGCCCAAGAAATTAAAGCTGCAGTAAAGCATGATCATGCCACTGCACTCCAGCCTGGGTGACAGAGCAAGATTCTGTCCCTTAAAATAAAAAAGTGTGTGTGTGTATATGTGTGTGAATACTCTCACTCTCTCTCTCTATATATATATATATGCACACACACACATACTCTCTATATACTGATATATTTAAAATGTGTATATATATATACACATTTAAAATATATATACATTGTAAATATATAGAAAGAATATATATATAGATATATATAGTGAGAGAGAGAGAACATTTACTATGAGCAGACACCATTCTAGGTACATGTCAGAAAACAAAACAAAATATCCTGCCTTTGTGGAACTTATTTCTAGAGGAAAGAGATTAAAAAAAAACATAATAATTATATCTATATTATATCATATATTAAAAGGTAATAAGGGTTATGCACAAAAACTAGCATAGGGTGGCTGGGCATAGTGGCTCATGCCTCTAATTCCAGCACTTTGGGAGACTGAAGTGTGTGGATTGCTTGAGTCCAGGAGTTCAAAACCAGCATAGGCAACATGGCAAAATCCCATCTGTACAAAAAAGTGTAAAATTTAGCCTGGTGTGGTGGTGCATGCCTGATGTCCCAGCTACTTGGAAGGTTGAAGTGTGAGGATCTCTTGAACCCAGCAAACAGAGGTTTCAGTGAGCTGAGATTGAGCCACTGCACCCCAGCCTGGGTGACAGAGTGAGACCCCCATCTCAAAACAAACAAAAAACTCCCCAAAGTTAGTGCAGAGTTATGGACAACACCAGTGCCAGGACAGGAGCGGAGAAGTGGTAGCTTGTTGCAATTATAAACAAAGTGGCACTTCAATATGGGGTTCATTATATAAAGAAAAAAGGGCAAGAGTCAACCTCATTTGAAGAGAGAGCATTTGAAGAAGATTTAAAGGAGATGAGAGAGTAAGCCACATAATTACTTTTGGGGAAAAGTATTCTAGGCAAAGAGACAGTATGTCCAAAGCCTCTGAGTACAGCGAGTACCTTTGGAATGCTCAAGGAGAAGCACGGAATCCCCTATGTCTGGAGCATAGTCAATAAAGGGGAGAGTTCAGAGGTGTGGTCAGAAAGATCAGACAGGTCTTATCTTACATTGTAAGGAGTCTGACATTTACTCTGAGTAAAATGACAGCCATTGGAGTGTTCATGATATCACTCAGATTTTGACAGGATCACTCTGGCTACTCTACTAAAGATACAATGAGGCATTGGACAAGGTGGCTCACACCAGTAATTCCAGCACTTTGGGAGGCCAAGGCAGGAGGATAGCTTGAGGCCACGAATTAGATCCCAGTCTCTAGTATTGATCCTCTCTGAAAGAGTTAATTTTTCCTTATTCCCAGGGCCTGGGGACTGGCTTTTTTGGGAGGCTGTATGTGAGGAGTATAAGGCCAATTATAAAGTTAGAAGGCATAGTCCCCAAACCTGCCCTCACTTCTGACACCAACTGCAATTTTAGAGGATTCCCAAAATCACCCTCTGATTCGGTATTCCCTAGAGACATGGGACTCACCAAAAGCTGTTATAGTCATATTTATGGTTTATTATAGGAAAGGGTATAGGTTAAGCTTAGTCAAAAAGAGACACATAGGGCAGAGTCTAGAAGAGTTCCAAATGCAGAGCTTCTGTTGTCTTTTTCCCAAAAAGTAAGGATACCCTGTGGCATCCATATGTGACAATAAACACAGAGTACTGCCAACCAAGAGAGCTCACCTAAGCCTCAGGGTTCAGTTTTTGTTGGAACACGATTGCATGGGCATAAATGAGTCATTGATTGATTGGTTGATGTTAGTCTCCAGGCCACTGATATCGGGTGACCCAAAGCCTCCACATAAAGTCACATTGTTGGTCTTTTAGCTCCAACTCTATGGCTACATGGGAGTGACCAGTCCCCACTTTAAATTGCATTGAAAGTCCACTGTGACCCCCATCCCTCAGGCAAAGAAAGACAGTAGAGATTACCTTCCAGAAGCCAAGGACAAAAGCCAGACTTATTTTGAAGAAAGTTAATTCTTCACTACACAGTGACATTTCTTTGCTTCCTACATAATTTAAAAAAAAGAACTCAAGGGCTTCAGCTCAGAGGCTTAGACTTTTTTTTTTTTTTTAGACTGAGTCTCACTGTGTCGCCCAGGCTGGAGTGCAATGGCGCAATCTTGGCTCGCTGCAAGCCCCACCTCCCAGGTTCAAGTGATTCTCCTGCCTCAGCCTCTGGAGTATCTGGGATTACAGGCGTGTGCCATCACGCCTGGCTAATTTTTGTATTTTTAGTAGAGACAGGGTTTCACCATGTTGGCAGGCTGGTCTTGAACTCCTGACCTCAGGTCATCTGCCTGCCTTGGCCCCCCAAATGCTGGGATTCCAGGCGGAAGCCACTACGCCCTGCCATGAAGAGAGTTCACTTTGGCGGTGCCTGTAGGGCACAGCTCTTTAGTTCTCCAAAGGAAAATGGAACTCACTCCACAGTTGGGAAACAGCCCTTAACCAATCAGTAACACAAACAGACTACTCCAGGAGGCCTTGATTCTCTCTAATCAGCAATCCAAATCACGCTGGGGAAATTACCCTTAATGTGTCATCCAAATTTCATGTAGACCCAAATGTTTCATTTAAATGTAAAACAAAGATAACAGAGTGTATCCTAGTGAAATGTGCCTCTCTTCCAATCATGCTGTTCTTTCCCTAGCACTCAAAATTTACACCCTGCTGAGAAGTTACCTTGCATCACCTTCCCAGCTAGCAAAACTCCAATTAGAGAGAGTCTGTTATTTTTGAAATGCTTTTTCAGTGTTTTTTCTACACAAAGTCTGTCTGTCAATTAATGAGCAGGGAAGTCCTGGTTAGTGGCAGGCACTGGACTAACACTGTGGAGAATGCAAAGGCAACAATGTGATCTCCATTCAGGGAGCTGGCAATCTAAAAGGGTGAAGAAAATACACACACACATAACCCAAGGGCAGAGGGCAAGAGATGGCACACAGATTTACAGGCAAAGAAAATGAGACGTTTCTGTCTCAGAGCCTGAGACCCGGACCCATGTCTTGTCTTCTCCAAGGCTGAGAAGTCTTCCTCTGTGACCTAGTCCTGGAACGTTTATTTTTCTTTGAAATCAGTTCTTGTTTTGGTAATCCCAACCCAAAGTCCAATGTGAATCTATTCTACTCATTGGAATGCATTTCCATCAGGGCCGGTTTTCTTAGCCACTCCTTCTGCATGTCTCAGAGTTTCGGCAGTGCCTGTGGCGGGCAGCTACGGGTAGAAATGCAGCAGGAATTGAATTGAGTCATAGAACTTTCTGTGGGAGCTCTGGGGAATTGTGAGGGACAGAGGAGTTCATGTTCCTGGGAAAACAAGACAGAGCACTGAAGAGTTAGCAAAGACGCTGCATTCTCTGCTGATTCTATGGATGATAAAATTCAATTCAAAAGTAGAGAGTGAATCATTTTATTTATCAAATTTCTCATGGGAATTTTCATATTTGATGATTTTTTTTAAATCAATAAATGGCTTTATTTTTCTAGTGATATAACACGTAGTTAGGGCAAGAGGGAGAGGAGGTTGACTAGGAGCTACTACATTAGAAATGAGAGTCTCAGAAGCCCTATTTTAGTCAATATGCAGATCTTGGCAGTCACTTAGCTGCTACTTCGGTTTTTTTTCATCTGTAAAAAAGCAGCCAAGAGTCCAAGGCACCCGCCCCATGCACACATTAACTGTGCACACTGCCAGAACCATTTTCCAATACTGTAATTTTCCTCCGGGTCAGTTTTGCTCCTAAATGGCTGACAACACATTTCCTTCCATAGCCTCAGTGTAGCTTTTAGATGATTCGCTCAAGCTCATAAACTGACTCAGTCTTGCCACCCAACCTCATTTATCTCTACCCTTCGGCAGGATGAATTCTCACCTATGCAATGCTCTCCAGCTGGAGGCCACCAGGAGCATGCTGTATAGGTTGAGTTTACTACTCACAGCCAGGGCAAACACACGCCATGGGGAGCTCTGGGGTGTCTCAGTAAGAGGGTGTTCAAAAAAATTTTTTATTTTTTTAAGACAGGTTCTTGCTATGTTGCCCAGAGTGGAATGCAGTGGCATGATCACGGCTCACTGCAGCCTTGCCCTCCCAAGCTCAAGTGATCCTTCCACCTCAACCTTTCAAAGCTGGGACTACAAGGTGCATACCATCATACCCAGCTCATTTTTGTATCTTTTGTAGAGATAGGGTTTCACCATGTTGCTCAGGATGGTTTCAAACTCCTGAGCTGAAGCAATCTGCTGGTCTCGGCCTCGCACAGTGCTGGGCCATTATGCTGGGTCTAGAAAGAATTTGAAGGAGAGTCCAAAGAAACCAGGAGTCTGCATTGACTATCATTAGGAAGCTAGGGTAATTCTATGATCAGTATCGTAATGTTATTTATAGGGAGGGCAAACTAGAGGGAAGCTAAACTGCAATTAGTAAGGAAGCTGTTATCATTCATATTAGCTGGGAGGGAGGATGGTTAGTATTTTGTGTCTTGGGCAAGGCTCATGTTTTGTCAGGTTCAGGCAGGAATGCCAAGGGGTCTTGTCTTTCTCTTGATCCATCATAGTCACAGTGTGGCCTTGTCTGATATTGATGTTCTGTGAATTGTTTTCCTTCCACAGAGAACACCAAAACCTAGCTGTTGGTTCCCAGCCAGCTCAGAGCAACACTGAGGCCTACTGATAGTACCAGGCCAGCTCCTGGATGTCAGGCCCAGTTTTCTCTTTAGCAGAGAGGGTCTTCTTGCTATCTTCTGACCATGCTACCTCAGGCCAGTCCTCAGAGCCAGGACTAGGTGAGGTAAGTAAGGCGAGATATTTGGGAAGAACACACACTTGGACACCAGCCCTGAGAGGGAGTGGCTTTGCAAGTTTTGTGCATGACTCCCTTCCCTTGCCTCACCTCTGCCCTACTTTACACTATCCTTTAGTCTGGTCTCTGCCCCCCTTCTTCCTTCTTTCACCCTAAATCCTACCCAACTTCCTCCCAAGATCACACATAGCTTTCCCTCCTCTTACTGGAAATGCTGCTCTCGTGATCACCATAAGAACTGAGTTTCGGGCCAGGTGTGGTGGCTCATGCCTGTAATAGCAGCACTTTGGGAGGCCAAGGTGGGTGGACTACCTGAGGTCAGGAGTTCGAGACCAGCCCGAGCAACATGGTGAAACCCTGTCTCTACTAAAAATATAAAATTAGTCAGGTGTGGTGGCATGTCCTATAGTCCCGGATACTTGGGAGGCTGAGGCAGAATCGCTTGGACCTGAGAGGTGGAGGTTGCAGTGAGCCAAGATCAAGCCACTGCATCCAGCCTGGGCAGCAGAATAAGACTCCGTCTGAAACCAAAAAAAAAAAAAAAAAAGTCTCAAAAAAAAAAGGAGTTTCTCCAACTCACTGTAGATCTTAGCCTTGCTGGTTCTTTTTCAACATTCACATGTATTAAATATGCCCCTGAGATAGGACCTCCCAGCCCACTATAACTAAAATACTGGACATCCACCCTCAGTCATTCTATCTCTTTACCTTGTTTTATTTCTTTCACTCATTGATAACTATCAGAAATTTTTTATTTGTTTACATGTTATTTCTTTCTTTTTTTTTTTTGAGACGGAGTCTCCCTCTGTTGCCCAGGCTGGAGTGCAGTGGCATGATCTCAGCGCATGAGAGCCTCCACCTCCTAGGTTCAAGCGATTCTGCTGCCTCAGCCTCCCAAGTAGCTGGGACTACAGGCACACACCACCATGTCCAGCTAATTTTTGAATGTTTAGTAGAGATGGAATTTCACTATGTTGGCCAGGCTGGTCTCGAACTCCTGACCTCATGATCCACCTGCCTTGGCCTCCCAAAGTGCTGGGATTACAGGCATGAGCCACCGAGCCTGGCCCTACATGTTATTTCATTTTTTTTTCTTTTTTCTGAGACAGAGTTTTACTCTGTCGCCCATGCTAGAGTACAGTGGTGTGATCTTGGCTCACTGCAACCTCTGCCTCCTGATCTCAACTGATTCTCATGCCTCAGCCTCCTGAGTAGCTGAGATTACAGGTGTGTGCCACCATGTCCGGCTAACTTTTGTATTTTTAGTACAGAGTTTCACTATGTTGGCCAGGCTGGTCTCGAACTCCTGACCTCAAGTGATCCTCTCACCTCGTTCTCCCAAAGTACTTGGACTACATGCATAAGGCACCACACTCCGTCTGTTTACGTGTTATTTCTCTGTCTCTACCAGCAGCCTAGTGTTAGTTCTGTGACATAGGCAAGTATTTGCCTGTCTTTTTTGCCTCTGCATCTCCAAGGCTTTGTTTTGTTTATGTTTTCAACAGCCAATATGCACTTATTGCAATTATATAAGATATACTAAGGATATGAGATACACATGTTTGAGATATAGTTAATGTTCTCAGTGCATATGTTGGGGGACAGAGGAGGATGCTAGAATAGAATAGCAGAATCCTGGCCTCATATATGGTTTATAATCCAAATTTAATCAGTGTTTAAATGGTTTTGGATTAAGCAAATAGGTTTTAGCAGATTAAAAATATGAGCTCACATATAAATACTACTAATTGATGCCTTGATTGCCAATCCCTTGAAAAGATCTAATAACCCTAATTAGACTAATTCAAGTTGCCGTATACAATTAGCAATTACACTGTACTTTAGGAAAGAGAATTTTTAAAAGCAGAGCTTTTTCCCTAATTATTTCAAATCCATAAAGTTTTAAAATTATAAATTGGTGAAGACTTTATGCAGAATTGAATTTCTGATTTAAGCCTTTCTGAAGAGCTTTACAAGATGAGGCTGGAATGGAAAGAACAATTTTGTGGGGAGGGAGGGATGTCAAATAAACTCTTCTTTGTCTGCTTAAGTCCTTCCTTACCCGTTTTCATCTGATGGGACTTTTTATAGTTGTTTGTGGTGAGAGAACTCCCATTTTCATCAGTGGAACTGGACTTCTACAAGTGGTCCAATTCAGGCAAATGGGTAGAGTTCACAGCACCAAATCAGGTAGGAGTCAAGCCACAGACTGTCTTTACTCAGAGATAAGTGGCCATTATCATCCTTGTGCCTTTTTGTACTTTACTTTGATGAAATAATCCGTTTGACTTTTGACTTACCTGGAATCTGCTGCTTAAATTGGCTAGGCTTTATTGGCATCAGTTATCTGTGGGTGGAAATTGGTTGCTGGTATTTCTGAGATGTGAAAATCCTTACCAACCTACTTTGGTTCAAATGGTATTAGATTGCAACATACTGAATATGGCTGTTTACTTATATAAAAAATACAATGGAACCTTATATATACATAGACTACCCTCGGGGAGAAGAGATAGGCTTTGGGAAACAGAGTCAAGGTAGACTTTGACTTATCTCTACTATTTGAATTTTTCATAGTGAGAATATATATGTATGTTATTTAGCTAATTAAAATATCTTTAAAAGTAAGGTTAGTTGAGAGAGAAAAATACATAATAAATGTCATTCTCAATTCTATATCAAGGCTGGAAATAAGAGAAAAAAATCCCAATTCCCAGTAAGATTGCACACATTTTAATGAAACAACCAAAGGAGAGACAGGGAGCATTCCTAGAGGTCTCTGGTGAAGAAATCGTCCATTCTTACAAAGGAGTGACTCATGGGTGACTTATGGTCTGTAGTTCCTTCCCTGGTCACCCTTAATTCTTGACCAAAAATCTTTGCATTTCTTCCTAGTGCCATCTTCCTCTCACTCGGTGCAGTGCCATCTTGTGTCACTGCCTTTCTGCTGCTTATCTGATGTTGGTAGGAGATCAATTTTCATTCTCATCCATCACTACCAATATGTCAGTCACTGTGCCTTCCCAGTCCCTAGCCACTCCTAAAGGAACTAGGTGCACCCACAGCTTTCCTGGGGTGACTAAACCTGGCTAGACCTCTAACTCTAGAGCAGCCTAGATTTCTAAGCTTGTTAACAGCCTATGAGATATTTCAGTGTGAAAAGCCTTTCCAAACAAAGTAAAGCTGGTTTCAGCAGTCTAATTATCAGGAATTAGAATTAAGAAACATTGAGAAAACGGAGCAGTATGTATTGAGAGCTGTTGTTGAGATATTGCAAAAGAAAGAAACCTTGACATAGAGTGGGGACTATGAGGGGTCATAAGTAAGTTAACGTAGAGAGGGAGTACAATCAAAGGGCAGTTGGGTGTTAAGAGAAAGATTGTGAGAAAAAGGTGGGAAAGCCAATCAATAATGAAAGAGAACCCGAGATGCCCCAAAAAGCAAACTTGTAGAGGATCATGTTAATGGTGAATGGCCTTCCAGAAGACCCAGAAGATCCCACGCTTGCACTCCCAGAATTGTCTTAGCATCTAAACAACTTTCTCATTCCAGTCTCTTTGAGATCTGGCTCTGACAACATTCCTTCCCTTTCTGAAAGCTGGTGATTCTGGTTTTCCTGGATTTCCTGAGACTTTGTCATGAGGCTGAGATCGCTGGCTTCTCCTTTCTAAAGGAATGGGCATAGCATATTCTTCATTACTTGAGGTGACCTAAGTCTTATTCTTAAAACCATGAGAACCTAATTAAGATGGTCAGTCCCCTTACTATAAAAAGCAGAATGGAAACAGCTGAGCAACGTGGGAAAGCTGTGGTCTTCAAAGTGGACTGGTCTGAGTTTCAATCCAGGACCTGCCAAATGTGAGCTGTGAGACTTTGGGCAAGTTACCTAACTATAATACTTCTGAGACTCATCCTTTTTATGTTTAAATGGCTACAGCTCAGGATCACAGAGTGATCCAACTATGGTTTATTTAAGCAGCTGGCCTGGTGCCTGACACAGACTTAACACTCAGTACAAATTCATACCCTTCCTTCTTCCCTCTGGATACTCCCTGTGTTGCACAATAAAGCCCATACTGCCCCACCCCCTCCAGTGGCAGTAGCTACAGTTAAAATCATCTGCTTCCTGTCTCACTGGGTTCTGCTGTTTTGTGTTCACACACTTCAACAGTGAAAGTCAATCTGTTCAAAGCTGTAAACATGAACTTTGGGTCAGAATTTGGTCCCATTTCATTTCATATCTATCAAAAGTTAATTAGAAGCCCCATAATGCAATCAATTGTTCAGGGCAGCATGGTGGTGGGGATTACTTTCTTCATATCTACACTCATTCAGCCTGCCATCAACAAACATTTATTGAGTCACCGTTGTGTGAAGGTAATGTAAAAATAGGAGGACCACAGCATTACACACAATGAAATCAAGGTACACAGTGACCCACAGTAAGTTTATCTCAGGTTTCACTTATTTAAGATTTGCAAATGTGTGTTGTATTTTTAAACAATGTAGTAAACATTGTAAGATAGCGCTCAACTCTCTTAACTGGATCTTAACTAGGACTAACTAGGATTTCATCTAAAAGTCTTCTGCAGGCTGTGTATGGTGGCTCGCCCCTATAATTCCAGCACTTCGGGAGGCCTAGGTTGATAGGGTCACTTGAGCCCAGGAGTTTGTGACCAGCCTGGGCAGCCTAACAAAATCCTGTGTCTACTAAAAAAATAAAAATTTGCTGGGCTTGATGGCACACACCTGTAGTCCCAGTGACTCAGGAGGCTGAGGTGGGATGATTGCTTGAGACTGGGAGGTGGAGGTTGCAGTGAGCAGAGATTGCATCACTGCACTCCAGCCTGAGTGACACCGTGAGACCCTGTCTCAAAAAAAAAAATAAATAAATAAATAAATATATATATATATATATATATATATGTATGTATGTATGTATATGTCTCCTGCATATTGCCTTAATGTCTCTCTCCTAGACAGGGCTCATTAAATATTGGTAGATGAATGACTTAATAGCTGTTTCAGATGCTTCAGGAATTAGGAAACATCTGTAAATCTTGCTGAGCTAAACCAGAGTATTATTATGTAGAAAATATATAGTGGTATTGTAATTATGTCAGTACTTGATTATCCCAAAATCATAAATTTAAAAGGCATTCAAACACACGTTCTTCCTGAGAAACTAATTCTGCCTATTTCCACTGCTTGGACCTCTTTTACCTGCAAGCCTACAGACTATAATTTTTACAAATTAATCTGTATAAATCTTTCTGGAACTATTTATGTAAATGCTTTATTTTCCAGTAATCTCGGAGAATTGGCTTTCTGTACCCTGCTAATCTTCTCTCAAAACAAAACAAACAAAAAGAAAACATACTCCAGAAAACTGAGCATCCTCTACAATCTAATTAAGCAACACAGAAATATTGACATTCGGCAAGCACTGACAATTATTTTTTAGGCCTAAAAGACAAGAGTAAGTGTAATTATGTTGCCAATTTAAAGAATCTACCTTGGAAAAATACAAACTGCACCATCAAGAACTCTGTATCATGCCTGTAATCCCAGCACTTTGGGAGATTTAGGCAGATGGATCACTTGAGCTCAGGTGTTCGAGACCAGACTGGCCAATATGATGAACCTCATCCCCACTAAAAATACAAAAATTTTCCAGGCATGGTTGTGGGCACCTGTAATCCTAGCTACTCAGGGAGGCTGAGGCAGGAGGAGTGCTTTAACCCAGGAAGCAGAAGTTACAGTGAGCTGAGATCACACTAGGCAACATAGTGAGACTCCATCTTAAAAAAAAAAAAAAAAAAAAGGAGAAGATCAATGAGAAAACTTGATTAGTAATTAACTCTGCCACCAAAATGTCAGGAGTATGGTCTATGTCCCACTGCTCACTGCACAGAAAGTCAATCACTGATACAATCAGTATTGCCAGGGAAGAAAGGTTTTATTTCGGTGATGTGAGCCAGGGAGATGAGAAATAAGTCTCAAATCCATCTCTTCAACTCACTAAAATTGGGGATTTACATAGCAGGGAAGGAATATAACTATAAGCAGGAAAACAGAAATCAGGGAGGAGTAAGGAAGAGGTGTTGGTCAACAGGAAGCAGGCGATCAGTTAGAGACTCATGATGGGAGAGGGGTCTAGCATCTCATTGTCTGGATGCAGTGAGCTGGTGAATTTCAGTACCTCAGTACTATCTGAGAAGCTTGATGATGGTTTCCTGAGAAAGGAACTCAGATAAAACAAATGTAAGTTTCAAGCTTTAAGACCAGGAGGGTCAATTTCTATGTTTATTTTAAAAGACTGAAAACATCAGTTCTATTGGAAAATTGGGCTGGTTTCATTTCTATCACACACAAATGTTTCTCCCAAATACATATGTTAGAAAAGTCAGTATAGCCAGGCACAGTGGCTCACGTCTATAATCCCAGCACTTTGGGAGGCCGAGGTGGGCAGATCACCCTAGGTCGGGAGTTCGAGACCAGCCTGACCAATATGGAGAAACCCCGTCTCTACTAAAAATACAAAATTAGCTGGATATGGTGGCACATACTTGTAATCTCAGCTACTTGGGAGGCTAAGGCAGGAGAATTGCTTGAACCCACGAGGCTAAGTTTGCAGTGAGCCAAGATCATGCCATTGCACTCCAGCCTGGGCAACAAGAGCAAAATCCATCTAAAAAAAAAAATGAAATGACAGAATTACTTTTCACATTGAAACTTACTTTTTACATTGAAACTTACTTTTCATTTTCATATGAGAAGTTCTGCAGCAAGGAGAAATCCAAAATAGCTTGCCTAGGTGGCACTGAAATGCCAATACCCAAGGGAAGAACATATCTCATCAAGAAAAAGGTCAAGTTGAACCAGGAAAATGGGACTTGGAATCTAATTACCATCTCCTAACTCAACACTTAATTGTTAGGTAAGTACTGTAAGAGAAGATAATGGATGAAAAGGAACATCATAAAGGGAAAGAATCAAAACTACCAAAAATTGTTCAAGAAAGAGAATGACTAGAATCATCCTTTAGGATCCACACCACAAATCAGGCAGCATCACAATGTACATTATAATGAAATCCAGTTATTTCTCATGATTGAAGGACTTGAGATGGGGACCCAAACATACTACTGTCTCCAACTTCATTTCATTTTAAGAGACAATTTTCTTCCATTATCAGCAAACATTTAAGACATTATTGTGTGTTTCACAAGAAGAGAGGTCAGAATGTCTACCTGCTGGCATACTGAGGCGTTTTGCTTCTACTTTAGCTGCTATTGTTCTTCTCTTTTCTTTGAGAAAGGGTCTGTTCTGTTTCCTTTGGCAATCCTTCCTGTACTGTCTTAGGTTTGGCATGTTTCCTGTGACTCTGGCCTGCTTAAAGTGATTCCAAAGAGCACATCAGTCTTACACTCTCTTCCCTACTTTTCTCAACTTCTCCAGGACAGCCTGAGCATGTCATGGCTTTCAACAGACAGGAATGTCAATCAAACACTTCAGCCACCTAGGCTCTCCTCTCATTATTAGGGATGTTTTCCTTCCAGAATCCTCACTCTTCTTTTACTGCATCTCGGGCAACAGCGATGCCATCTTTTCCACAAGGTAGTCATACACTGAACCTTGAGTTTTTCCCTGAAGTCTCTTTTTTTTCTCAGAATTATTTTATGTTCCTTTGAGTAGCCTTGAATAACAGCAGCATGTGTGCCTGTTGATTGTGCTGTCTCTATGGGACTTCTCCTTGGAGCTCCTTTCCAGCTTAACAGAGAGTGTCTATATAGAAAGAATCACTGTGCACAGAAAGATACACTGGCTGGCATGATGTAGAGCTCTGTGAAAAGGCAGCCTTTATTTTTGTTCAGTGAGATTAATCTGATTAATTCTAATGCTATTATATTTTAAAAAGTTCATCAAGAAGACAAGCAGAATGATGTACATTTGATGGCACTGAGTTGCAAAACATATTCACAACATTCCCAGGAAACTGAAGCCCAGAAAGCAGTCCTATCTCCAAATTGCTAGATTTTTCACTAGGTCAGACTATATAGAGGTCCTTTCCTCCTCAGAGAGTTCTCAGTGAGCACTCCTGTTTCTTTCTTTCTGCCTAGGTGTGGTTACGAATTAATTAATTAGTTCAATGATTTGCTAATTTACTTATTCAATACCAGCTCTCAACCCCCCCTGTTCATTCCCAAAAAGGATTTAGGGCAGAATATTATTATTCATGAAGACAAACAAAAGGACAGTCTTGTTACTCAGCATTTTCTTCACAAAACCCTTTGTCTCAGTGCTGGGTACTGCTCCTTATCTCTCCCAGCCAAAGAGCAGAGCCTGTTCTTTGGTGATTGCCTTTGGCTTTTTCTTCTAGGCAGCTTTGAAGTTATCTTTGAAGTATCTGGTTAGAACAGTGCCTGGACACCTCTCCCCCTTCTACTCCTTCACTCTGAAGATAAATGGTTTATAAGTATCTCCTTTGAGCTGAAAACCCCCATGTGCAAAACATCTGATAAAGAAAAAGGAATTTCAAGCAGCTTTCCACTGGCTTTCCCTAGAAAAGATTAAGTGTCTGTGCATTTAAAATGAATCTATATGATGGCAGGATGTGACACTGGCTGGGTCCATCAGAGCTTGTTCACAGAAACAGATTGATATGTAGAAATTTGTCCATACATTTCCCACTAAGCATACACTTGTTTTTTCATATGTAATAGTCCTGGAATGACTGCTTTTACAGAAATATACGGCCTTCTTTACCTGGCCTCTTTCAATTGTCATCGTGAGTTCTAAGTTCCTCCTGCCTGAGATTTAACTGTGCCACACAGCTTTTTTTCATTTCCCTCATCTACTTCAGGAAAATGTTCCTAGTGTTTCTAGGGAACTTTACTGATTAGAAGGATTCAAACAAAGAAAATGGCTCAGTTGATAAACATGACCATCTTCCACTTCAAAATGGACATACTCTTTGCCATATGTCAGGAATTATGGAGAGATTCTTTATCATCCCATTATACTCAGCTGTTGTTTACTTTTTGTGAATTGAATGTTGACAATTATAGTCTGAGGTTTTTTTTAACAGCATATGCTGAACATGATAAAATATTTAGAACAACTTACTTTGGACTTATAATTATGCTACATCTTTCAGCCCATTTATGACTAAATTAGAACATTTAGTAATGTTTGGTGACAACTCCCACACTTTGTAAGCACCATGGAAAAATATAATTTATTTAATTGGTTTTCATTTGGAAGGGAAATAACCCCATTTCAAGCATCTCAGTGTTAGAAAAGACACTGTATATTCCCCACAAAAATACACAGATGCTCATACATTTGGGAAATTAACATATATCTTCTACAAGGAAACTTAGGAAGGGTATTTCATCATTAATTTACAGCCATTCTTTTTACCTGCATATTTTTGCAGGATCATTATCAGTCACCTCCTCTTTCCATCACATTTTCTTTACAGAGGACCTGAACTTCAGGCAGAGATGAGGCTCTTAAATTCTTGTGGGTTTCCAATGTCACCACAGACAGACTAAATGGCATAATAAAATCAGTAAGTATTTAAGGAGTGCATACTCTATGCCAGGACTGTGCTGGGCACTGGGATTCTGAAATGAACTAAATGTGGTCCTTTCTTCAAAGAGTTCATGACTTAAAAGCAGAGACAAAGAAGAAAATGCACAGTTAAAATTCTATAGAGAAGCTGGGACTCAGAAGGGCATCTAACTTGACCAGGATGGGAGAAAAGGGGTGAAGCAGGGCAACTGAGAAATATTACCAAGAGCAAGTGACTCTTGAGAGGGTAATGGGGAGAGAGAAGCTTCATGCAGCCACTCCCCCCGTTCAAAGGCATGAAGAGAGAAGAAGGCTCCCCTAGTGGTAGCCATTAGTTTCGGGTTGGGGAAAAGAGGTGAAGAGATTCAGATGAAAAAGAAGTACAGAATAGATGGTGCTGGGCTTTGCACTTGAACTTTACGCTGAAGGCAGTAGTGGAAACGTTCTGCATGAAACATTCTGCATTTTCTCTGCTGTGTGATCCAGGAGGGTAGAGAGGAGCTGGACAGAGCGTACTCTATGCCAGGTAAACCTGGACCAGGATCAAGGCAGAATGTTGCAGAGGAAAGGACATATTTGACTGGGCTTTTAAGGTGGATCAAATATGTTTTAAATGTAGATAATCTTACTTATAGGAAAGCCAAGGCAGAAAAACTGGAGAAAAGAAAAACATGCTTCATTCTCTTCCTGTGACATTCTGTTGTGTCTGAGCTTTATTACTACAAGGTGGGGACATAGACTCCTCTAATGATAGGTGGCTATTTAGCACTTACTTTAATCAGACCTGGTGCTGAGGCACTTTACATTGAAGGGGATCAGAATATGCCACCCCAAAATATGCTACTTTAGCATAAAGATTATTTTCAGCTGAAAGCAATTGAGAATCAACAGATGCAGAAAGAGTTCTTTCTTCTCCCCTTATCTGCCTAAAAGCAGGGCACAAATTTGCCTTCGTGAAGGTGTTTCCTCTGTGCCAGTAAGGGTAGAACAACCCATCACCAGAGTCCAACCACTTCTTCAAGTTTCACTCCTTTTTTGTGAACTCTTGTGCATGTAAATATGAATAAAAATTGTGTGCCTGCTCTTTTATTAAATTTGCATGTCCGCAGGAAAATAAAGAGAGTAGAGGGAAAAATTTTTCCTCTCCAACAACATACACTATCTCATTGAATCCTTATCCCTCCTCGTAAGTAAGGTACATACCCCATTTTCTAGATGCAGAAACGAAACTAAGAGATGTTAAGGGGCTGGTCCAAGCTCAAGTAGCTAACAGGTGGCAGAGCTGGGATTTGCATCCATGCCTACACTACCACACAGCCTGAACATCTAGCAACTATCCTGCAATTCCAGTATGAGGGAACACAGTCTAACAGAGTTAGCATACAGGGATTGGGCAGTAGAAAATCCATATTCTAATTCTGGCCCCACTACTATGAACAAAATATTAATCATGTAAATATTTGTGTTGTTCATTATAGTTCTGATAATAAAGTCATTGCATCAGCGGTATGACCTAGACTAAATCGTGTAACCCATCTGTGTCTTAATCTTTTCCCATGAATCAGCACACGGCTTTTAAATTCCTGCTATGTTTCAAGTCCTATTCTAATTGGAAGACTGTAATCTTTTATTTGAAATAAAATAGCAATGATTTTCACCCTCTTTGTGAGCCCACAAACAAAACAGTAGATATTTAAATTCTGAGGTTACAAGAAAATAAAACAGAACGAAGTCCTTTCAGTTCTGCTAACTGCAAAATGAACACATATGCAGGCCAGGTGGCGAAGAGAGGGGCTGCATTTTTGTCTTGGGCATTAACCAATGTAACTAAGTGGTCAGTTGCTATAATTTGAAAGAGGAAGAGAAGCAGAAGAACTCCTGTGGATGCTGTTATTTTCAGTAGGTTCATGCTCTATCCTTATTTGGGTAACTTGACTGTCTCAGATTTGACTAAGCTGCAAGTTCCAAGTTGGTCACTGTTTACCTAATCTCAAAGCTTTGAGCAGTCAGTCACCCAGGGAGCTGCAAGGAGATTCACTGTTGATAGAGAGGGTGAGGAGGGAGTACTGTAGTTCCCCAGGCTTTTGGACAAGGCTTTTGTTGAGGAGATTAACAGAATAGTGGGAACAGAAGGGAGCCAGTGGAATAGAGACAGAGCTGAAGTGAGGAGGAAATGTGGAGCAAGACATAGCAGCTGCTGGCTGGGCGCAGTGGCTCATGCCTGTAATCCCAGCACTTTGGGAGGCTGAAGCAGGTGGTTCACCTGAGATCCAGAGTTTGACACCAGCCTGGCAAACATGGTGAAATCCCATATCTATTAAAAATACAAAAAAATTAGCTGGGCGTGGCAGCAAGCACATGTAATCCCAGCTATTTGGGAGGCTGAGGTAGGAGAATCGCTTGAACCCCGAAGGTAGAGGTTGCAGTAAGCCAAGATCATACCATTGTACTACAGCCTGGGTGACAAGAGTGAAACTCCTTCAGAAAAAAAATAAAAAAACCAAAACAAACAAAAAACAAACGACATAGCTGCTCCAGGAGAGAAATTTCAAAAAGTGGTGATGAGACGCTTAGAAAGGTTTGGGTGTATGTTACATAAACCTCTCTTTAATCTACAAATGAAATTGCAATGAAATCTGCCTGGGTAAAGGTTGTGCTGGTTATTTGACTGTTTGCCTCCAGATCCATCCTTTGTGTCTGCTCTGCATGTCTGACTGTTGCAATCTGTGATACTCAGGCTCTCTTGACAACCTGTTTTAGTCTCGCTTCACCAGCGAGAGGTTCTGTTGGAGACTGGAGTTTGGGATGAAAGGGGAAGCCAAGGCATTTCTTGTCCTCTTTTTCTGCCATGGGAGGCATATCTGGCAGTAGCTGCCCTCCTCTGGCTCCAGCTCTTGCCTGAATAGACCTGTTATAATGCTAATGTCCATCAAGGGACCCCCAGCCCTTCCCTTGTCTTTCCAGTCTTAAGGGTGGATGGTGGCTTCCCACTTGCTAATCTTTGGTATGCCTCATCTACCCTAGTGACTATCTTAGCTGCTTTAACACCTTTATAATTATAATTAATTCTCCATATATAATACCTCCTACTTAATAACCCTGATGGGACCCTGAACAATACAGAAGAGAGGTACCTTTTTTCCTTTCTTGGTTTCTATAAGGAGGGATTTCTCTAAACAAGAGTCTTGTTTACATTTGCCTTTTTATTCATCCCTCCCCTAGGGCTCTGGAGTAAGTAACTGGATGGTAATTTTGGAAGAATCACTGAACATATTGGGTCAGCTTTGCTGCCTCCTGTTCGGAGTGGGCATTCCAAGAATGCACATTGTCTCTCTGTATTGCAAGTCTTGCCTGGGCAGGCCTGCTCTGGCCTAGCAAATGCCTGACTATGGGCAAGTCTGTCTAATTTTAGCCCACTTGGCCACCAGACCTAATACGTAGTCTTCCAGCCTGGCCTCTGCCTATAACAAAGGTGATCTTCATTTGCTCTACCTTTGTTTTGTTTCTTCGACTTGTTCAAGATGCAAGTGAGCAAGAGGAGTGCCATTTATTGAGGCTCCGTCCTTCAGAGACTTTAACGCTATTCATCAATTCTTTTGGAACTAGATTTATGATTTTTAAAATATGCTACAGTAACAGAGAAGGCTTAAAGGTCAGGGTGTCTGGACGCAGCTGATTAGACAGTGCTTCCCTCCTCAGCAATTTCTGGGACTCGCCAGTTGAACCCACACGTGTCTATGGATCGGCACTGCTTATTGCTTACTTCTCAACTTCACGGTCTCTCACCTAACAGGGCTACAGTGGTGCCACTGAGCTAGAATATTATTCTCAATGGCCAGATGCTTTGGCCAAAATTAATGTCTGCTCATGCAGCTGGAGCCTTACCCTATGATTGTGCTGTTGGAAGGAAAGGCCTGCTGTACTTCAGTGTCAGTTAGGTTGACTTCCAGTATGTTTACTTATGATTCCTAGAACCACCATCAGCCCTAGCTCCCAAGGCAAGACCTCCCTCGCTCGTGCAGAATTCTTCCATGTCATCCCCATCATTCTTCCTGTAATTTGGCTGCTTTGAAACCACCTGGCATGATTTGAACACATGTATACATGTCAAGGACCCTCAGATGTATGTGGTTCAGATTGTTTTTTCCCTAGAAGTTCCTTAGAGTCTATATAAATCAGAGGATCAACGTATGTACCAGGGGAGGATTATCCTTGTGTGTGTGTGTGTGTGTGTGTGTGTGTGTGTGTGTGTGTGTGTGTGTATACATACACGCATATATATATGGTGGAGTTTTTTTTTTTTTTGTGAGACGGAGTTTTGCTCTTGTTGCCCAAGCTAGAGTACAATGGCATGATCTTGGCTCACTACAACCTCCGCCTCCGGGGTTCAAGCAATTCTCCTGCCTCAGCCTCCCAAGTAGCTGGGATTATGGGAGTGCACCACCATGACTGGCTAATTTTTTGTATTTTTAGTAGAAACAGGGTTTCACCATGTTAGCCAGACTGGTCTCGAACTCCTGACCTCAGCTGATCCACCAGCCTTGGCATCCCAAAGTGCTAGGATTATAGATGTGAGCCACCGTGCCTGGCCATCAATGTGTATTTTAAAGGTTGAGCCAAAGGTGAAGAGTCCTGCCTTCTAGACACTATTTTATCCATTCTCTATTCTCTTTGACTAATTCCCATAATGTAGTGGAGAAAACTTGAGTTGTTGGAATAAAGTTAGACAAGAATGCCTTATAAAAGAGCATATTTTTGACCAGGCACAGTGGTTTATGCCTGTAATCCCAGCACTTTGAGAGGCTGAGGCAGGCAGATCACCTGAGGTCTGGAGTTCAAGACCAGCCTGACCAACATGGAGAAGCCCTGTCTCTGCTGTAAATACAAAATTAGCCAGGCATGGTGGGGGGCTGCCTGTAATCCCAGCTACTTGGGAGGTTGAGGCAGGAGAATTGCTAGAATATGGAAGGTGGAGGTTGCGGTGAGCCGAGATCGTGCCATTGCACTTCAGCCTGGGCAACAAGAGTGAAACTCCATCTTAAGACAAAAAGAACAACAAAAAAAGAGCATAGTTCTTCAGCTATATTTAAATACTACGATGCGGTCAGAATTCTGGAACAAGAAGTAGCCAAACTGAGAAACAGATTAGGACTCTGCTGCAGAGGATGTACTTCAGCCCCCAGCATGACGGACTTGGTGATAAAATTAGGTCATTTATAATTCGTCTACACAGAAGTGCTGCAGGTTGACTTAGAGCCACCTACATTTATAATGAAATTTCAGTGACAGGGAACCACTGGGCATGTGGTGGACTCTTTCTTCCTTATTGTGTCCTTGTGGCGCACCAGTGCCTGGCACCCAATATAGGGCAACCAATGGCGAAGGAATGAAGTTCTAGAGAATTTCCAGGCAGATTATATTGCTCTCATAAAGAAGACAACCACATTTGGTGCAGCAGTCTAAGACCATTTACTTTATAAATGCCAATTTAGCCCTTTTCCCCTTATTTCTAAAACCCTAGTTTTTTTTCTACCCTTTTTAATCTCTGTCCTCTTATGTTTACCACCTTTCTCCCTCTTATCTATGGGCAACAAACTCCTTATTATGTGACGTAATTAAAGAAGACGAATTTTCTTTTGGTTAATAATGATTCCATAAAGAATGGAGTAACTCCTTCTGCTACTACTATCCTCCCTGTTCTTAGGCAAGTTGTTTAACCTCTCCAGGACTTATAGTTCTCACTCCTAGTAAGAGCAGTTCTACGGATCTCCTGGCAAGGCATGAGTGGAAGATAAAAAAACAGTTGGAAACATTTTCTTATTAGCTGGTTGTGGCAGCACACACCTGCAGTCTCAATTCAATCGGGAGGCTGAGGTGGGAGGATTTCTTGAGCCTGGGAAGTTGAAGCTTCAGTGAACTGTAATTGTGCCACTGCACTCCAGCCTGGGCAACAAAGTGAGACCCCATCTCAAGAAAAGAAGGAAGGGAGGAAGGAGGAAGGGAGAAAGGGAGGGAGGGAGAAAGGGAGGGAGGGAGGGAGGAAGGGAGGAAGGGAGAAAGGGAGGAAGCGAGAAAGGAAGGCATAATGGAAGGAGGGAAGGAAGGAAGGAAGGAAAGACTTTTTTGAAAGTTAAGCTAGGCGCAGGGGTTCACACTTGTGATCCCAGAACTCTGGGAAGTGGAGGTGGGAGATGGCTTGAGGCCAGGAGTTCCAGACCAGCCTAGGCAACATAGCAAGTAGCTCCATCTCTTCAAAATAAAGTCAGCAGAGTGTGGTGGTGTGTTCATGTAGTCCTAGCTACTCAGGAGGCTGAGGCAGAAGGGTTGCTTGAGCTCAGGAATTCAAGGCTACAGTGAGCTAGGAACACACCACTGCACTCCAGTTTGAACAACAGAGGGAGACCCTGATTCTGAAACCTAACCAAACCAAACAAAACCAAAGAAAAAAGAAAGTTAAAAGCCCTGTATTTTATAGGCAGATCATTATCCCCAGTGTAACCACAAAGGGCCAAGTGTGATCACCAGTACAGTGAGAGCCAGATATAGAATGATTTCCTTCTTTGTGGTCCATGGGCCCCCAGAGTCCCCGTGTGTCTAGCTTGGTCATCAGAATCTCCTCCTTTGAATGAAAGACACAGAAAAACACATTCAGGAGAGAAATAGAGATGAGAAAAGGTGTGATTATGATGATGGTTCAGGAAGGAAACACCTTTCTTTGGATGTAAGTTGGGGTTACCTGGGAGCTGAGGAGAAAAGTTCCTGTGTGACTCTAAGATCTTTTGGGCAGGATTGTGTGATGTGGCCTCACTCTTATGGTAAGGAAGATAAGAACAACTGGGAAAGAAACATTAAAGATATCTGTGAGAGTGGGGAAAATTGATGGTGTGATAATGATAATGACAGCTACTATTTATCTAATGGCTACCAAATGCCAGGAGCTTTACTCAGCTTTGTACTACATTTATCTCTCATCTTCCTACAGCACTATGAGTTAGGTGTAATGATTCCCCGCAGATCAGGACATGTGTTGAAACAGAGTTCTTAACTTGCCCAAAGTCATAAAATTTAACAGTTTTTGTTTTTCTTTTTCGCTTAGCTAGACTGATGTTTGCAAGTTCCCAGGGAAGGTGGGAGCCAGTAGCCTTTGAAAGGAAGAGAGAAAAGAATGAAAGGATGGCGAGAGCTCCAAGACATGTTCTAATGGCCTCCAGGCATCCAGAGGAAAGGAGCTGAGTCTGTCTTTTCACTGTCATATCCTCAGCACCCAGTCCAGTCCTGGCAAAAACTAAGTGTTCAACAAACATTTGTTGAGTGAGTGAGTAAATACACGAAAAAAAAATTATCTCAGAGACTTTTTGAAGGATAGAGAATAGAAAATGAGAAAGTTTGCATTGATTTTGTATGTTGCACATCTTTAGAAGGGATATGAAGGGGTGAAGAAAAATAGGTAAGATTCTGAAAAGCCATTTGGGGAATGAGATAGAGAAATCAACTAAAGATTAAAGCAAGAAGAGCTGAGCAGTGACAATAACCTCTCTAGGAGTTTGCATGAATTTGTCCATTGTTTCTAAGTAGCACTCTCTTGGTCAAGAGACCAAGAGATTTTTACTCTCTCATGTAAAAATCTGTTATCAGTACTATTAATTCTTTTCTTTTTTTGAGACAGCGTCTCTCACTCCATCACCCAGACTGGAGTGCAGTGGCACGATCTCGGCTCACCACAACCTCCACCTCACAGGCTCAAGTGATTCTCCTGCCACAGCCTTACAAACTACCATTAATTTTTTTTTTTTTTAGATGGACTCTCACTCTCACTCTGTTGCCGTGGCTGGAGTGCAGTGACACAATCTTGGCTCACTGCAACCTCCTGCCTCTGCCTCCCAAGTATCTGGGATTACAGGCTTCTGCCACCACGCCTGGCTAATTTTTGTATTTTTTATAGAAGCAGGATTTCACCATGTTAGCCAGGCTGGTCTCAGACTCCTGACTTTGTGATCTGCCCACCTCAGCCTCCCAAAGTGTTGGGATTACAGGCGTGAGCCACCATGCCAGGCCCAAACTACCATTATTTTTTTAGAACCCACTAATTAATTAAAAACCTGTCATGGTTGGGCATGATGGCTCAGCCCTGTAATCCCAGCACTTTGGGAGGCCAAGGCGGGTGGATCACCAGAGGTCAGGGGTTTGAGATCAGCCTGGCCAACATGGCAAAAGCCCGTATCTACCAAAAATTCAAAAATTAGCTGGGCTTGGTGATGCGCACTTGTAATCCCAGCTACTTGGGAGACTGAGGTGGGAGAACTGCTTGAACCTGGGAGGCAGAGATTGCATTAACTGAGCTGAGATCATACCACTGCAAATAAACAAACAAACAAAAAACTTGTCATATGCAACATAATGCAACGTATTTTATAAAATGATGACGTTGAGATTACAGTCTCAATTAAGTGGCTGAAGAAACTCACTAGTACCCAAAAGTGGTAGGAGTCAAATTAGATCTGCTTTAAATGCTCATCTTTAAATGTCTATTTAAATAATAATTATTGCTGTACGTATTTTCAATTTCACCCATAAATATTTCAATATATGTCTATAAATGGTACAGACTCTTTTTAAAAACATAATTACTGTATAACTTTCACACCAAAAAGACATTAAGGCTGGGCACAGTGGCTCACACCCGTAATCCCAACGACTTGGAAGGCTGAGGTGACAGGATCACTTGAGCCCAGGAGTTTAAGACCAGCCTGGGCAAGATGGTGAGACTCTGTCTTGACAAAAATTTTTTTCAATTATCCAGGTATGGTGGTATGTGCCTGTGATCCCAGCTACTCAGGAGGCTGAGATGGGAGGATTGCTTAAACCCAGGAATTTGGAGCTGCAGTGAGCTATGATTGTGCTACTGCACCCCAGCCTAGACAACAGTGAGACCCTGTCTCTAAAAACAAATGAACAAACAAACAAAAAAACCCAAAGAAACAAGGAATTAAATGACTTTAATGATATAAAACATTCAGTCAATGTTCAAATTTCCCCAATGTTTATTTTTTAAACAGATATACTAGCAAATCAGGATCCAAATAGGAAGTACACATACACTGTAATTAGTTTATATGAATCTCTTGATCTATAAGTTCTCTCTCATTCTATTTCTGTGTGATGGAAATGAAGTTCCCCAGTCTGGATTTTGCTGATTGCATCCCCATGTGTCATGTGACATGTTCCATTCCATTAGTCTCTTGTGTTATCTGAAAATTTGATTCTAGAAGCTTGAAGAGATTTGACTTTTCTAGCAAGAACCCTTCATAAGCTCTGGGTGTAGTGGCTCACACCTGTAGTTCCAGCACTTCGGGAGGCTAAGGTGGGTGGATCACCTGAGGTCAGGAGTTCAAGACCAGCCTGACCAACATGGTGAAACCCCATCTCTATTAAAAATACAAAAATTAGCTAGGCATGGTGGCAGGTGCCTGTAATTCCAGCTACTCGGGAGGCCGAGGCAGGAGAATCACTTGCACTTGGAAGGCAGAGGCTGCAGCGAACGGAGATTGTGCCACTGCACTCTAGCCTGGGTGACAAAGCAAGACTTCATCTCAAAAAAAAAAAAAAAAAATTCCTTCTTGATAAGAAGTAATGTATGCTTCTTCTTTTTTTTTTTTGAGATGGAGTCTCGCTCTTGTTGCCCAGGTTGGAGTGCAATGGCACGATCTCGGCTTGCCACAACCTCCACCTCCCAGATTCAAGGCTCAGCCTTCTGAGTAGCTGGGATTACAGGCATGCGCCACCATGCCCGACTAATTTTTTTTTTTTGCATTTTTAGTAGAGACGGGGTTTCTCCCTGTTGGTCAGACTGTTCTTGAACTCCTGACCTCAGATGATCCTCCTGCCTTGGCCTTCCAAAGTGCTGGGATTACAAGCGTGAGCCATTGCATCTAGCCAGTAATGTATGCTTCTATCAGGAGGAACGTAATGCCTGGACATCTCTTTTTGAGAAGTATGCATTCACTGATGGTCGTGGCCTAGGTTTATTATTTCATCAAAAGTTGCAAAATGATAATATTTGAATTCTATCACTCATTCATTTATTAGCCAATATTTTCTTTAAGAGAGAGACTCTTCTGATCTACTATTTACCCTGAGATATAGTTTGTATATGTAAACACAGGATGAATGTTTTACTCTTCCTTTTTG
Source organism: Plecturocebus donacophilus (assembly GCA_004027715.1). Taxonomy (NCBI): domain Eukaryota; kingdom Metazoa; phylum Chordata; class Mammalia; order Primates; family Pitheciidae; genus Plecturocebus; species Plecturocebus donacophilus. The sequence goes on along the minus strand of PVKP010012759.1, from coordinate 22,081 downwards.
TCTTTTTGATTGTCTTTAACTGGGTTGATTCTCTAGCATCTGTCAGAGGTTACCAGCAACAGCTTTTGTTGTGGTTATTTTATCTGTTTGATTATTGTTTTCTGTGTACAGACTCTGTACACAGCTGAACTTCCTGGGATCAGAGTACCAGGTTGGCCAATTGCTAGCCAGATAATTGTGAGCTAGGCTTTTTTTTTTTTTAAAGTGTGTATCTTGAATCATATGAGCTAGACTTTTAAATCTTCTGAGTCTTACCTTCCTTATTTGTAAATTGGAGATACTCAATGGTATCTTCATCCAAGGTTTATTGTGAGGATTAAAGGAAAATATAGATGTGTGTAAAACCTCATTTGAATATATGTATATGTTAGCATTATATATAGAGAATACATGTGTGCATGTGTGTGTGTGTGTCTATACATATTAAATATGGTAACACCTATATTGAGCACATAGTAAGCCCAGTGTAATGTTGGCTGTCATTAGCATTGTTATTACTGTTCTTTTTAAGTAGTCTTAGGTGAATTCTAGGCAATGGTATTTTGTAAAAAGACCCCAAGTGATTCTATCACAAAGCCTGGGTAGAACCACAGTATTGTGAGGTTTAAAAAAATAATGTTTACAAAGCAGGAGAATAAGATGACTATATCTGTGTTTTTTTTTAAAGCTAGTCTGGAGGTTGACTCTCTGCTCCTTCATTCACTAATAGTGTGACCTTCTGCAAGTGAATGAGCCTCTCTAAGCCTCAGTTTCTCTATCAGAAATAAGTCTAATAATAGTGCACAGCTCATAGAGTGACTGCGAGGATTATCAATTCCACACAACGCCTGACAGAGTCAGTGCTCAGTAAGTGTTGGCTGCAATGTGTTGAAAACTGCAGCACAGGTCAAAGTCTAGAGACGAGTCCAAATGACACTTTTCTCTGTACCTAAATTTTTCTCTCCATATAACTAGTTTGTTCTGCCTTTTCACCTCTTCTTTATTTAAAACAGAAATGTAAGCACTAGGAATTTGAGAAAAATATATTCCACACAGACACCTAAAATGGAAAGGTATCTGTGTTGGGTGTGATTAACAGCTGGGTGAACTTATGCTCCAGTAGTTCATAGTAGAACATTTTAATTTAAATAGTATTTTAAAGGGAGAATCTTCCAACTGGATAAGCAAATAAATAAAGGCCATCTGAACAGCTCAGTGCCCAAGTCCAGATGGATTTTCTGTTATCTTATTTGTACTTCCTGCCTTATCAAATGTTTCATCCCCCTTCCTGTTTCACAGCTTTAAGTCATTTTTTGTTGTTATCTACACACTATGAATCCTGGGCATTTCATTTGAGATGCTGTGCTTTAAAAAGAAGGTATTTTGTTCTCCCAGTATCCTAATTCATCATTCATAAAGACAACGGAAAAGATAGTCTTTAAGACACAGATGTTAAGGAATGAATTCTTAATCAAACCATAAACAAGTTGCAAGATAAAACATATTAGACAGATGAGTTTTAAAAAGTATTTTTCAAATCTTTCATACTCCAACCCTAGAGATCTATCAGTAATAGAGAAAAATGCCATATATATAAGTAGGACCAATTGGAATAATCAGAGGCCATATTTTTTTAAGGTAGTAGCTCCCAATCTTTCCCCACTGAGATCCACTGAGTTTCCCCCGCAAAAGGCTGTGTTTTGAAAAGATGAATACACCAAACTGCATTTTTCAATATTTAATTTATCTCCCCATGTTTTATTAATCAAAGTCATCTAGAACTGTCAGGCAGAACACCCAATCAGTATGAGACAATCTGGGCTACTACACTGAATTGCTGTAATTCTAGCTAAAAGCAAGAAAATATTTGAACTGAAACCATCTTTAATCTGAAAATAGACATTGTGTTTTCTGCCCTGGCATGAAGAATGTGGATGACAATCCTGACATTCAGGACCTTTCCATTTTTGGTTGCAATCTAAGACTGGAACAAAAATTTTGGTAGCAGAATAACGACTCTCCAAAGATGTCCATGTCATAATCTCAGGAGCCTATGAATATGTTGTTTCCTGGCAAAAGGGAATAAAGGTTGCAGGTGGAATTAGGGTTGCTAATCAGCCCACTGTAAAATGAGGAGATTACCCTGGATTATCAGTGGACCCAGTGTAATTACAGGTGTCCTTAAATGTGGAAGCAGGAGGCAGAAGTGATGTGATGTGAGAAAGACTCCACCAGCCACTGCTGACTTTGAAAAGGAAAGGAAGTTAGGGCTGGGTGCAGTGGCTCATGCCTGTAATCCCAGCACTTCGGGAGGCTGAGGAGGTGGATCACCTGAGGTCAGGAGTTCGAGACCAATATGGAGAAACCCCATCTCTACTAAAAATACAAAATTAGCCAGGTGTGGTGGCACATTCCTGTAATCCCAGCTACTCGGCAGATTGAGGCAGGTGAATTGTTTGAACCTGGGAGGCGGAGGTCACGGTGAGCCAAGATCGTGCTGTTGCACTCCAGCTTGGGCAACAAGAGCAAAACTTCTCAAAAAAAAAAAAAAAAAGAAAGAAAGAAAAGAAAATGAAAGGGAGTTAAAAGCCAAGGAATGCAATAGCTTCCACCTGGAAAAGGCAGAAGAATGGATTCTCCTCTAGGGCCTGCAGAAAGGAACACAGCTCTGCTAATGCCTTCGTTTTAGCTCAGGGAGGCTCTTAGAATTCTGACCTCCAGAACTGTAAAATAATAAATTTGTGTTGTCTTAAGCCACTCACTTTGTGATGATTTGGGGTTTTTAAAATTAATTAATTATTTTTGAGATGGGAGTTTCACTCTTGTTGCCCAGGCTGAAGTGCAATGGTGTGATCTTGGCTTACTGCAACCTCTGCCTCCCACGTTTAAGCAATTCTCCTGCCTCAGCCTCCCAACTAGCTGGGATTACAGGCACCCGCCACCATGCCTAGCTAACTTTTTGCATTTTCAGTAGAGATGGGGTTTCACCATGTTGGTCAGGCTGGTCTCGAACTCCTGACTTCAAGTGATCCACCCATCTTGGCCTCCCAAAGGGCAAGGAATACAGGTGTGAGCCACTGTGCCTGGCGTTTTTTGTTGTTGTTGTTTTTTTGATATGGTGATCTTGCTCTGTCATCCAGGCTGGAGTGCAGTGGCACATCATAGCTCACTGCAGCCTCAACCTCCCAGGTCCAAGTGACCTTCCAGCCTCAGCCTCTCAAGTAGATGGGACCACAGGTGTGTACCACAATGCCCAGCTAATTTTTAAAAATTTTTGTAGAGGTGGGGTTTCCCTATGTTGCCAAAGCTGATCTGAAACCCCTGGGCTCAAGAAATCTGCCTGCCTTGGCCTCCCAAAGTGTTAGGATTACAGACCTGAGCCACCACGCCCGGCCAGTAATTTGTTGTAGCAACCAAAAAAAACTAATACATACCCTCTTTCCCTAAATGAACTGACCTTTACTCCCCTCCACAGGCCCCTTGCTCTGGCCCAAGTAACATCTTCAGTGGTCCCTAGACACTCCTTTCTACCTACTTCTGGATCCTTGTGTGTGCCCTCCCTCATTAGGATATCCCACCTCCTCATGTCAGCACAGGTGAATTCGGTCCATCTTTCAGAATGCAGCTCAGATGCCTCCTCTGCCACTGTTTCCACTGTCCCTGCATCTATCAGAGGCATGCAATCTCTCCCTCCTTGGAAACTCCTACAGTGCTGTAGCTTTCTCTTTGTCTTAGCAATTACTACATTTTCTCCTGGATTAGAGTTATTTGTGAACATGCTGTATCTTTTCTATCAGATTTAAGCTCTTTGACTATAAGTCTTGTGTTTGATTCATCTCTAAATCTTCTATAATGCTGAGCCTAATACATTATGTCCTATGAACTTAACATGTAATCTGAGTCCTTTATATGTGTTCATGTGTATATATATGGATGTATGCATGTATGCATGTGTACATGTATATGTGTGTATGTATGTAAGTGTATGTGTATATGAAAACGACATTCTAGAATGAGCATACACCTTCACAGGAAGGAAAAGGAGGAAAAAAACCATAAGATATTCCCCGGCTGCCACACAAATGTTAAGCATACCAGGCACATCATCATTTGGGACCAGCTTGTGCACCTGTCTGTTCATAAAACTGAGATGTAACAATGATTGAGTAGGGGGAATTTATTCTTTGCTGAAGAGTTTCATATTAAAAGTGAGGAGCTGGATCAGAAACACTCCGTGGACATGCACAGGATCTGACCAAAAAGAGGAACTGAGGCATATGAGAAACAGGAAGGAGTTCTTGGGCCTAAGTTTTCATTTTGTTTGAGATCCAGTCATCAAAAATAAATGTGAAGCATTTTTTTAATGCTGATGTTGAATATCTTTCTTTCTCAAAAGAAACTAAACAAGTGACAACATCAAATGACTAATGGCATACCTGACATTTTTTTTCACCTTTCTCTTTTTTATTATTTTATTTTTTTCCTTTTCCAGGTTTAGATTTTTAAAAAAATTTTTTCATAAGTTATTGGGGTACAGGTAGTATTTGGTTACGTGAGTAAGTTCTTTAGTGGTGATTTGCGAGATTTAGATGCACCTATCATCCAAGCAGTATACACTGTACCATATTTGTAGTCTTTTATCCCTCTCCCCCTCCCACTCTTCCCCACAAGTCCCCAGAGTCCATTGTATCATTCTTATGCCTCTGTGTCCTCATAGCTTAGCTCCCACATATCAGTAAGAACATATGATGTTTGGTTTTCCATTCCTGAGTTACTTCACTTAGAATAGTCTCCAGTCTCATCCAGATCACTGCAAATGCTGTTAATTCATTCCTTTTTATGGCTGTATAGTATTCCATCATATATATGTGTGTGTGTGTGTGTGTGTGTGTGTGTGTGTATATATATATATATATGCCACAGTTTTTTATGCACTCATTGATTGATGGGCATTTGGGTTGGTTCCACAATTTTGCAATTGTGAATTGTGCTGCTATAAACATGTGTGTGAAAGTATCTTTTTCGAATAATGACTTTTTTTCCTCTGGGTAGGTACCCAGTAGTGGGATAGCTGGATCAAACAGTAGTTCTACTTTTAGTTATTTAAGGAATTTTACACCGTTTTCCATAGTGGCTGTACTGGTTTACATTCCCACCAGCAGTGTGGAAGTGTTCCCTATTCACTGCATCCTTCCTTGTAGATTCTGGAAATTAGCTCTTTGTCAGATGTATAGATTGTGAAGATTTTCTCCCACTCTGTGAGTTGTCTGTTTACTCTGCTGACTGTTCCTTTTGCCATGCAAAAGCTCTTTAATTAGGTCCTAGCTATTTATCTTTGTTTTTATTGCATTTGCTTTTGTGTTCTTGGTCATGAAATCACTGCCTAAGCCAATGTCTAGAAGGGTTTTTCCAATGTTATCTTCTAGAATTTTTATAGTTTCAGGTTTGTTTGTTTTGTTTTATTTTGTTTTGTTTTGAGACAGAGTGTTGCTCTTGTTGTCCAGGCTGGAGTGCAATGGCACAATCTTAGCTCACTGCAACCTCTGCCTCCCGGATTTAAGCAATTCTTCTGCCTCAGCTTCTGAATAGCTGGGACTACAGGCACGTGCCACCACGCCTGGCTAATTTTTTTTTTTTTTTTTTGTATTTTTAGTAGAGACAAAGTTTCACCATGTTAGTTAACCAGGATGGTCTGTGATCCGCCCGCCTCAGTCTCCCAAAGTGCTGGGATTACAGTGTGAGCCACTACCTCCTGCCCTATAGTTTCAAGTCTTAGGTTTAAGTCCTTAATCCATCTTGAATTGATTTTTTTATAAGATGAGACATGATAATCCAGTTTCATTCTCCTGCAAGTGGAAGGTTTAGGGCTGAAGGCTGTTGTTCAGATGGGTTTGTTCCTTGATGTAGTGATCTCCCCCTTTTCCTATGGCTGTGGCTCCTGTAAGCTGAACTTCAGTGATTATTGTCTGTTTCCTCGGTCTAGCCACCCAGCAAATCTATCCAGATTTGGGCTGGTACTGGAGGTTGTCTGAACAGAGTCCTGTGATGTAAACCATCTATGGGTCTCTCAGCTGTGGATACCAGCACCTGCTCTGGTGGAGGTGGTGGGGCTGCAGTGGACTTCCTAAGGGTCTTTAGTTTTGGTGGTTTAATGCTCTCTTTTTGTGCTGGTTGGCCTCCTGCCAGGAGGTGGCACTTTCCAGAGAAAATCAGTTATAGTAGTGTAGAGAGGGACCAACAGTGGATGGGGCCCTAGAACTCCCAAGATTATATGCCATTTGTCTTCTACTAACAGAGTGGATAGCGAAGGAGCATCAGGTGGGGTCTTGGCTAGGCATGTCTGACCTCAGACTCTGCTTGGGCAGGTCTTGCTGCAGCTGCTGTGGGGGATGGGAGTGAGATTCCCCAGGTCACTGGAGTTGTGTACCTAGCAGGACTATGGCTGCCTCTGCTGAGTCATGCAGATTGTCAGGGAAGTGGGGGAAAGCTGGCAGTCACAGGCCTCAACCAGGTCTCATGCAAACTGAATGGCGGTCTCACTCCCACCATGTCCCCCCCACCAGCCCTGAGTCTGTTCTCAGGCAGAGGGCTTGAAAACTTGCCTGAGGTTATCTACCTCCCAGCTGCCAAAAGAAAAGGGTTTTAGTTCTCCCCCCATCTCTAAAGTCTGCACAACGGATTCATGCTTTCCCCTGAGGTCCAGCCAGGAGGCCTTTCGGCCTGTTCAAATTGGTACAAAGTTCGGCTAGAGAATTCCTTCTCCCTGTGGAGTTTTGCCCCCTGCTCCTCTGGCCACCCTCCCAATGGATCCCTGTGGTGCCAGGCAGGAATGGGCTGCTTGGGGACCCAACAAACTCCCCAGGCCTTTCTGCTGCTTCCTCTACCCCTGTTTTCCACTCAGCTCTCTAACTTCATTTAGCTTCAGGTAAAGTCTGAAACAGATCTTCCCACAAACAGACATTCAGCTTCTCCAGTGGGGGTGCGTGTTAGAAGAGGAAGGTCTCCCTTTCCCACTTCTGCAGCTGTGGTACTGCAGTTGGGGCACTCACAGTATGTGGGGGTCTCCTGGGTCCTGCAGAAGCAGTCCACTTCCTTCAGAGGGTCTGTGAATCCTCTCACGATTGCTGGTTTGTGCTTGCAGTCGACCTGGAGCTACATTTCACGGTGCAAGCCTCTGCATGCTGCTCCGTCTGGAGTTGTAATCTAGTCCTGCCTCCTATCCGCCATAATTCCAGGAGCAGCATACCTGACTTATGTGCCTGCAATACGAGGGCATTTTAAAAAAATTGAAATGTTTTGGCTCTAAGATAAGCAGGTATTTTTGTAGCACCATAATTTCTGGTTCTCTGAAAATTTTAAAAAATTTCTTGTAAATATGTGCCCATTAAAGCAATTATTTCAGCTGTTATTTCACTTTGCCTTTCTAAAATAAACATTAGTCTCAAGAATATACATCTCTCCATATTTTAATCCTAGCACTTTTTTAGTTTCTTTCCTCTCTGAGTCAGGTAATGATAGATGATGGATGCATTTTTTTTTTGAGATGGAGTTTTGCTCTTGTTGCCGAGGCTGGAGTGCAATGGCTTGACCTCGGCTCACCAAAACTGCGGCCTCCCAGGTTCAAGCAATTCTCCTGCCTCAGCCTCCCGAGTAGCTGGGATTACAGGCATGTGCCACCATGCCCAGCTAATTTTGTATTTTTAGTAGAGACGAGATTTCTCCATGTTGGTCAGGCTGGTCTCGAATTTCTGACCTCAGGTGATCCACCCCTCTCAGCCTCCCAAAGGGCTGGGATTATAGGCATGAGTCACTGTACCCGGCTATGGATGCATTTTTAATTGTTTGTATTTATTGACTATTTACTATGTGCCAAACATTATGCCAAATGCCTTACAGATACTATGGCATTTAAAACTAACAATCCTGTGAGGTGTGTTTTTTTATTTTCATTTTTAAAGTTTAGGTATCTGAGCCATAACGAGTTTGAGGTTCTTGCAAAAGCTCCCATCACCAATAAAGGGCATAGACTCAATTTTCTCCAAGATGTGTGCGCCTTCAAGCCCATGTTCTTAACCTCGATACCATCCATACCCTCTCTGTGGGCTACATACCAGACAACAGAGGCAGTTATATCACCCGTATATGCAGATACCACTTTCTAACCTTAGATATTCAAATGTTAAGGAAACTCCAGAGCAGAACTTTTCAATTTTCTTAACAACAACCCATAATAGTAATATTTTACTTCTAGTCACAGAATACACACACACACACACACACAGACACACACACACATATACAGGTGCCATGGAATAGTATCATTACTATTTCATTTGTACTCTGATACATTTTATTCTGTTCCAAAGAAATTCTGGTCAGGATGCACTAAATTTATTTTTACAATGTACTAATGGAGCATTAATTTTGAAAAACTGTAGTAGTGCATAGCCAGTCTATCTTACAGTTACCTGTTTGAAGAGAGCTCTACCATCTTAGGCAAGTTATTTAATTTCTGAGACCTCAGTTTTCTCATCTGCCAAATGAGGAGGCTCGGTCAGATTAGTGATGCTTAATTCTGGTTGCACATTAGAAATACTTGGAGAACATTTAGATACACTTATCTCTAGGTTTTTGTCCTCAGAATTTCTGATTCTGATTCTGATTTAATAGTTTTAGGGTGGGGCCTGTGCACTGGTATTGTTTTTTTAACAAACATCTTAGTGATTCTGATGGAAGTGGCTAAGAAATACTGCATCGCATCATCTCAGCAACTGCTTATAGTTTCCACAGTCTGTAGTGCCTGGTATTGGGCCTGTGGTCAGTGCTCTGAAATGTGTGTTAAGAGACTGCACCAATCAGTGTGACCACTCTGATTGCCCTCTGCCAACACTCTGGGCTTCATGCCATTTCCCTCCTTTCTTTGATCCCTTTTCTTTTTTTCTTTCCTTTTTTTTTTTTTGAGACAGAGTTTCGCTCTTGTTGCCCAGGCTGGAGTGCAATGGTGCGATCTCAGCTCACCACGACCTGATTCTCCTGCCTCAAGCTTCCAAGTAACTGGGATTACAGGCATGCACCACCACACCTGGCTAATTTTGTAGTTTTAGTAGAGACAGGGTTTCTCAGTGTTGATCAGGCTGGTCTTGAACTCCCAACCTCAAGTGATCCACCCACCTCTGCCTCCTAAAGTGCTGGGATTACAGGTGTGAGCCACCACAGCTGGCGAATCCCTTTTCTAACTTAGCCTAAAAAAGAATCACAATCTCCCCTCTCTCCTGCTCCATACATAATTATGTCCTTAAATACTGAAATCACATTTAAACTGGATTACTAATACTCTGAGAGGCAATTACATGGTGGAGCTAAAACAATAAGATGAACTTGGAACAATCTTTAATTTTATTTGACAAATATTTTTATTTTTTGAGCGAGTCTCTGTTGCCCACGCTGGAGTGCAGTGATATGATCATAGCTCACTGTGGCCCTGAACTCTTGGACTCAAGGGATCCTAAATTAAAAAAAAGAAGAAGAAAAAAAATCTTTTGTAGACATGGGATTTCACTGGGTTGACCAGGTTGGTGTTGTAGTCCTGGCCTCAAGCAATCCTCCCACCTGGGCCTCCCATAGTGCTGGGATTAACAGCATGAGTCATTGCACCTGATGGACAAATAATTTTATAGTAGTAACTATGTGCCAGTCACAATTCTCAGGGCCTTATAAATATTAATTTAGTTGTCGATAATAATCCTATAAGAGATGCTATCATCCCCCTATTTTATGGATTAGGACCCTAAATCCCACTACATTTTTGCTCAATGTTTTGCACTGATCTTACTCAATGTTTTGAAGGGCATTATGATTATTATTATTTATAAAACAAAGGATACTGCATGCAGTGAACAGAGAATTTCAGTTAATATTTTACACAAGGCTTGAAATTAATTTAATCCTTGGAGTAGGCTGCAGCAGGCAGTCCTCCTGTATATATGGGTTTTATCTCCACCATTATAGGTATTCCAATGGAATGGTTTAAGAACTTGGTATTAAGGAATTACTCAGTAAAGCACTTTTAATTTAATACCCTCTGATAAGGCCCAGCATGGTGGCTGACACCTATAATCATAGCACTTTGGGAGGCTGAGGCGGGTGGATCCCCTGAGGTCAGGAGTTCAAGACCAGCCTGGCCAACATGGCAAAACCCTGTTTCTACTAAAAATACAAAAATTAGCCAGGTGTGGTGGCACGTGCCTACAGTTCCAGCTACTTGGGAGGCTGAGGCAGGAGAATGGCTTGAACCTGGGAGGTGGAGGTTGCAGTGAGCTGAGATTGCACCCCTGCACTCCAGCCTGGTGACAGAGCGAGACTCCCATGTCAAAAAGAAAAAAAGAAAAGAAGAAAAATACACCATTATAGCAATTTTCTTTAATAACCTTATAAGATGGTTTTCTTATTAAATGTTTTCTCTAGCCATGAAAGTTTTATGCAGTTCCTCATACAAAATTGACATTTTTTATTGAGTAAACAAATATGTTCCTGACAATAAACAAATAAGAGACTAGTATATCATTTGCCCACTCACACAGATATATAAATAACCTCACTTTGATGTGCAAACATTTATTTATTGGTTGATTAGGAAAGATACAATCTCAAAGTGAAGGTGACTCAGCATACAAAGGAGTGTTTTTACCTTTTGCCTTTACTAACTGGCCCAAGGGGCTAGGTTTATAATGTATAGGGAGGGTAAAGATCACCTCTACCTGTCTTAGTTCTTAAGTGGGATCTTCAGCTGCATCTAGGAATCAAATTGACACAAGACAGATTAACAGAAAAAAAGCATACAAGTTTTTTTATTAGTAGTAATCGTTTTTCTGTTTTTGTTTTTTTGAGATGGAGTCTCGCTCTGTCACCTAGGCTGGAGTGCAATGGCACAATCTCAGCTCACTGCATTCTCTGCCTCTTGGGTTCAAGCCGTTCTCCCACCTCAACCTCCCAAGCAGTTGGGACTACAGGCATGCACCACCACACCCGGCTAATTTTTTGTATTTTTTTAGTAGAGAAGGGGGGTTTCACCATGTTGGCCAGGCTGGTCACGAACTCCTCACCTCAGGTGATCCACCCACCTCTGCCTCCCAAAGTGTTGGGATTACAAGCATGAGCCACCACGTCCGGCCCAGTTTTATTATTTTTACATGTGTACTTAGGACCCTCACAAGAGTGAAGATCTGAAGAAATGGCCAAAGCAGAAAGCTTTTTTATGCTTTAGAAAAAGAATCATAAATTAGTGAAGAGATGAGCCAGGGGCAGCAAATTCAATGGGAGTCATTAGGAGATGTATGGGAGTGTGTAAACTAGTGGAAGATAAGGGTTTCTTCAGTAAGTTTATTTGTACAGCTCCATTGCAGCGGCAATTCCTAGTCTTTGGAGATAAGGGTTATTTTCTTGCTGCAGTATGAGGAAGGCATCCTCCTCAAAGGAATTTTTATGGCTTGCTTCGTGTGGGAAAGGGCAGGTCAGATAACTCTTTCTGCAATTACAGTTTCTTAAGTGCTTTCATCTTGAAATAATCAATGTATCAAATTGGCATATGTTGGGAATGGATTGTCTTTAACTCCTTCAAATGCCATACCTAACTCCCAATCTTTGGCTCCTTTCCAACCTTGAAACCAACACCAATTATCCTCTATTTGCAGATTCATTTCCACCTGATCTATGGCTTTGCTGTCTGTCCAGCTGTGAGCTTATTTCCCCATGCTGATAGTGGGGCTCTTGGGCTGTTTCAAAGACCAGCTTCTAAATAAAACCACATTTCAGATGAGTGTCATGTCTATTTTCCCATGTCTGGGTCATAGTCAGTAGAGCCTCAACTAATTGGGAGGGGAAGTGTGAGGGTTGAGTCCGGTTATACCCACTGGCATACTTCATAGTAGTCAGGCTTTCTGTAAGAAGTGTATCTTGGGGTAACCAAATAGCCCCAGTTGCCAAAAAAAAAAAAAAACTCTTTTTTTTCAAGATAGAGTCTCACTCTGCTGACCAGGCTGCAGTGCAATGGCATGGTCTCTGCTCACTGCAACCCCCACCTCCCAGGTTCAAGGGATTCTCATGCCTTAGCCTCCTGAGTAGCTGGATTACAGAAGCCCACCACCATGCATGGCTAATTTTTGTATTTTTAGTAGGGATGGGTTTCACCACATTGGCCAGGCTGGTCTCGAACTCCTGGCATCAAGTGATCTGTTTGTTTTGGCCTCCCAAAGTGCTGGGATTACAGGTATGAGCCACTACGCTTGGCCAAAAATCTCTTTAAAAGATAATGCCAGATAAGAAATGTATAAGGAATGGTAAAATGAGAAAAATCACCACTTTCCCACTCCTAATGAAGCCATTGTTTCAGACAAGAATGATCAATGGGTGCTAAAACAGTTACATAAAAGATTAGGAAGTCAGACATGTTAGCTCATGCCTACAATTCCAGCTACTCAAGAGGTTAAGGTGGGAGGATTACTTGAACCCAGGAGTTTAAAACTAGCCTGGGTAATATGGCAAGACCGTGTTTCTACTTTTTTTTTTTTAAGGCTGATGGGCCAGGCGCTGTGGCTCACGCCTACAATCCCAGCAATTTGGGAGGCCGAGGCAGGTGGATCACGAGGTCAAGAGATTGAGACCATCCTGGTCAACATGGTGTAACCTCGTCTCTACTAAAAATACAAAAATTAGCTGGCATGGTGGCGCACACCTGTAATCCCAGCTACTCGGGAGGCTGAGGCAGGAGAATTGCTTGAACCCAGGAGGCAGAGGTTGCGGTGAGCCAAGATTGTGCCATTGCACTCCAGCCTGGGTAACAAGAGAGAAATTCTGTCTCTTAAAAAAAAAAATAGACTGATGAAGGATTGAAATATGTATATGGTACCAATATATCACCCCACAAGATGCTTGCCGGTTGCAACTGGACAAACAAAACTTTTAAGTGGAGGCTTCTGGCTGTTTTTCTTTTTATTGGTGATCAAACTTAGCATCTAATTCTGGGAAAACCGTTCATGTGTCTCTGGTTGTAGTGCAATATGAAGTACATTGTCTTGCCTATGAAATATCCTAGCAAAAATGTTTCACTTGAATCTAATCAAGACTTAAGATCTAACATTTACTGTACAAGAAATATAGGGGATAAGGTAAAATTTAAATGACACCATGAAGAAATCATTAGACAAACCAAGAAAGTGGAATATTCTACAGGACAAGTCTTTTCAATAAGTTAATGTCTTGGAAAAATAAAAAGACACCGTGTGTTGGGTTCTATTCTAACTTAAAAGAGATTTGAGGGACATAAAAGCCAATGCAATGAGTGATTCTTCAGTGGATTCCAGTTTGAATAGACACATAAAACATTTCTGGGGCTGAGTATCAGATAAAATCAGCAAGTTATGTCAATTTTGATAGATATGATACTAATCCTGCAGTTATGTGGGAAAATGTCCTTATTTCCAACATGAGACCCCATTTCTAGAAAAATTAAGAAAAAAAAAAAAAAAAGCTGAGAGTGGAGGTGTGTGCTTGTAGTCTCAGTTACTTGGGAGGCTAAGACAGGAAGACTGCTTGAGCTAGGAGCTGGTGGCTGCAGTTAGTTATAATTATGCCACTGCTCTCTAGCCTGGTGAAAAAGTGAGATCCTATTGTTGTAACTGAGCAAGTTATAGAGAAAGTTCCATACTCTGAGTTTCAATTGATAATCCTTTATTGCCAACGACTGAGGGGCAGCTCACGCTCAAAAATCTCTTGGCCCAAGGAAGGGGCTTGATATCCTTTTATACCTTGATTAGGGTAGGGGAGGGGGAGCCTAGCTGAAGCGGAATTTTACAGAAGCAGAATAAGCAGGTTAGAGAGATGTGACTGCAGGCCTGGGGTACTTCCATACAATCACCAAGGGGGGTTCCAAGGTGGAGTATTCACAATAGCAGATGTGCTTGCCAAGCAGGATGTGGTTATAATGGTTATATGGTAGAATAAGCACAGTGTCAGCATGACTCAGTTATGCACCCAAGGGAGACATGGAGGGAGAAATGGTGGGGAGGAAGAGGCTAAGATGGAGTCTGTCTGGCTCACAGCTAAGATGGAGTCAGTTAAGCTAGCACAAGTTGGGCTATCACACTATCTCTAAAAATAATAAATAAATATGTAAATACATACATACATAAAAGATGCTATGAGTGAAAATGGTTCTGGGTTAGACACATCTTGGGAATACTAAATTAAACATACTTAAGTTTATTTCATGCCGAACTTCTCAGAGCCTCTAATCTATTAAAGGTCATTGTGAATTTCCACATGAAGCAATTATAGGAAGCATCTTTTTACAGACATCCTTGCCTATAGAATGCATATGGAGTAAAGCCTATGGGTCAAAGGGACATGTTTTAGGAAATGTTTCTTTAAAGTTAAATGAGTAAAGTCTTGTAACAAAAACTACAGATGTTCCTCAACTTACAAAGAGGTTATGACCCATCATAAGCTGAAAATATTGTAAATCAAACATGCATTTAATTCTCCTAAACTTCTGAACATCATAGTTTAGTCTAGCCTACCTTAAATGTGCTCAGAACACTTGTATTAGCCTACAATTGGGCAAAAGCATCTGGCAACACAGGATACTGTAGAATATCTATCAACTGTTACCCTCGTGATGGCATGGCTGACAGGGAGCTGATGCAGCCATGCTGCTCAGCATAGAGAGAAACCCCTGGACTGTTTTTCTTCAGACAGGGTCTCACTCTGTCACCCAGGCTGGAGTGCAGTGATATGATCATAGCTCACTGCAGCTTCGAACTCCTGGGCTCAAGCCTCAGCTCCTACCTCAGCCTACTGAGTAGCTGGGACTACAGGCACTTGTCACCATGCCTGATTAATTTAAAAAAAAAAAATTTGTATAGAGATGGGAGTATCACTATGTTGACCAAGCCGGTCTCAAACCTGGGCTAAAGCCTGCCAAAGTGCTGGGATTACAGATGTGAGCCACCACACTCAGCCTTTAGACTGCTCTTTACTGAATGCATATTTCTTTCCCACCATTGTAAAGTTGAAGAATCGTAAATTGAAACTTTGTAAGTCAGAGACTGTCTGTATATCTATAAAATGAAGCCTGCGTGGTAGAGCTCTTTCTTGAGTTATGAGAATGAGAATACTATTTCTGGAGTTTATGGAAACAAATACACAATAGTTTAAAACAATGGTAATTTCTTTCTCTCATACGTGTCTTAATGATCCAAGTTTTTGAAACAACTTACCTTTGCAGAAGTTGTGAACATAAAATTGTCAAAGAGATGGGCTGCCACTTTGTACAACTCCAGATTTAACCATGAATGTTGCCTCCTGGCAGCAAGAGCAAGAGCTGACTGTGAAGGGCTATTGTTGATCCTACTGCAGGATGAAAGATTTGTTTTGTTTTCAAATGCTGAAACTTGCTTTCTCTGTACATATGGAAAATATTGTTACAGCTTTAAAATCAAGCCTTCGGTATAACATATTAGTATAGATCTTGTGAGAAACATGCTGCTTCGATGATGTCAATGTAATCATTAATTTCATTTTTCCAGGAAACTTGAGACAAGAATCAAGTATGTAAACCTTTGAGTGCTGTCATTTCTAGGGATGGAAAATAGGACAAATGAAGCCTGCATTCTAAACCTCAACAGTGGAGCAATAATTTCTCCCGTAAATCCTGAATAGTTTTGGTTCTTTTTATCAGACGATAGCTTGATTGCATTGCTAGGTTACCTCATTTAAAGAGCAAGGTGAAAATAGCAAATATGGGCAAAGAAGAAAGCCCTAACCTGGAAGATAAAGGCCAGGATACACATGAAATTAAAGGCAAGCATCCACTGAAGGTGCTGTCAGAGGCTTACTCCTAGTGGGCGGACAGGTGGGGTGAGAGGAAGAAGGCTAGCCACCCAACATAATTTAGGTAAAGTTATGGGAATGTTCTGCAGATATTTTTAAAGGGAAAGTAATCAAACGCTGCTCCAATTTTTATTTTTTCACAGTAGCTATTTGGGTTGATGGTACTCAATCTTAATACAAATTGCATTCTTAGTTGAGTACCGAATGTGAGTTAATTCTGTGCTTGAACATTTAACTAAAGCATAAATACTCGAAAACATCTTTACCAGGCACTGTACCAGTAGGCCTTGGGAAGTCCAGAGTAAACAAGACTCATGGAATTTTCATTCTAGTAGGGAGGCTAACAAGCAATTACTGAAGCCATTGCAGAGTGAGGTAAGCCATACAAAGAAAACAGAGTGCTATGACAGATCATCATAGTACTTTCAGATGGAATGGTCCTGGAAGGCTTCTTAGGAGGGAACTTGCAAGGTCAGAATGGACGGGTGAGTTAGAAATGAAAAGACCTAGGAAGTATGGGATATAGAGCAATGCGGTAAAGGAAATAGCAAGTGCAAAGAGCCAAATTATAAAAGAGCTTCACATGCTGTGTGAACAGAAAGAAGTCCTGTGTTGTTGAAAGAATAAAGAGCAATAAAGAGAGTTCCAGAAGATGACATTACCAGGGTAGGTGGAAGCCTGATCATGTAAGACAGTTGAGGACATAGTAAAGATTTTATTTTGGAGTGATAGATTTCGGACTTCTGAGTTCCAGAACTTTAGGAGATAAATGTGTGTCATTTTAAGTCACTAAGTTTATGGTGTTTTTAATAGCAGCCACAGGAAATTAATACACCTGTGAAGGAAAAGATGTCCCCTGTTGGGATCTTCCTGCACTCCTACCCATCTGAGAGAAACAGAATTGTTGAGTAGCTGATGCAATTTAATCCTTCAGATGTGCTACAAAGATTAAATGTCGATTTATGGTATCTCTAGAGATTTGTATTGTAGTCTCATCAGTTAACATATTTAATTATAAGCCATCTCTTCATTCACTCATTGATTCATCAAGAAGTGCTATTCAGTATTTATTAAGTGCCAGGCATTGTGCTAGAACTGGAGACACAGAGATAAGATAAAGGTCCCATTCTCTAAGAATCTAATTTTTTTGGTGGGTTAAAAGCTGCTAATGTATTCCTTCTGTAGAAATATAATCTCATCAATTTCTTGTGACTTCATGAACCTCATTTTTGCAAGACAACATTTCCTAATTGTTGTCAAATTTAGGGACGGTGGTATTGGGGTGCTACAAACTGGTCAAATCAATTCAATGAAAAATTCTATTAGTTGAACAATTTTAGTCACATCTGATTTTGACTATTTTATCTAAGTATTAACATTTCACTAGTCGAGTGTCACAATGAGCCTAGCAGTTAAACAGTCTTAGTGATGTTAACATTCTTAAAAACAGAGAAGTAGCCATGGCCATCTATGCACAGAGTTGACACAGAAGAGACGTGTGTGCTGTACGGTCCTGGCCAACTCCATTTTATTTTATAACTGCGATTCACATTGTCATTGATTGCGGTTTATTTTTCTCTAATTTTCTAAAGTCCACAATCAGGACTATTCAAAGAATCATTGTTATAAGTATGCCATCTACTCTAACTTTATACATAATTCATTGCTCATTTAAATGATAATCTTCTGTTTGCAGAGCTACAGGGATCTAGGATTTTCATTATCATTTTGATAGTAAGAAACCATGTTTGGTGGGCTTCTCTTTTTAGTTTGACGTTGCTATGGTATAAATCAGTTCCGTGGTTTGAAAGTTAATATAAACTATAGACTGGCATAAATCAGAAGAAACTGATGGAGGATTTATTTTCTGTGCGACCTAGGACAAATCACTCTTCTCCCTTGGCCTCAGTCTCTTCGTAAATGTTCATTAAACGTTTTTAGTTTTAGTTTTCCCAGGTCTAACATTCAATGATTTTTTTGAGAATCTCTGGCAAAATGTGATTCCAAAAACCCGAAATTCTCATGCTTAGTAAGGAATCAGATCCATTTTTATGAAAGCCCTCAGAGGAATTATTTTAGACGAATTATTTTGAATAGTTCATCAAGTAGATGCCAGCCATAACTATTCATTCAGCAAGTACTGTCCTTGCTCTTACAGAGCTGTATTACTCCATTCTCATGCTGCTATGAAGAAATACCTGAGACTGAGACTGGGTAACTTATTTAAAAAAAGGAAGTTTAATTGACTCAGTTCCACATGGCTAGGGAGGCCCCAGGAAACTTAATCGTGGTAGAAGGCACATCTTCACAGGGCAGCAGGAGAGAGAATGAGTGCAAGCAGGGGAAATGCCAGTCACTTATAAAACCTGGGCACAGTGACTCAAGCCTGTAATCCCTGCATTTTGGGCAGGCAGACAGATCACCTGAGGTTGGGAGTTTGAGACCAGCCTGACAAAGGTGGAGAAACCCCCCTCTACTAAAAATAAAAAAAATAGCTGGGCATGGTGGTGCATGCCTGTAATCTCAGCTACTCTGGAGGCTGAGGCAGGAAAATCGCTTGAACCTGGGAGGCAGAGGTTTCAGTGAGCTGACACCATGCCACTGCACTCCAGCCTGAGCAACAAGAGTGAAACACCATCTCAAAAAACAAGACAAAACAAAACCCATCAGATATTGTGAGACTCACTCATTATCATGAGAGTAGCATAGGGGAAACCTCCTCCATGATTCAATTACCTCCACCTGATCCCTCCCTGGACACATGGGGATTATTACAACTCATGGTGAGATTTGGGTGGGGACACAGAGCCAAACCATATTAAGAACTAACTGTTTAATGGAGAGGCATCCATTCAATACAGACACACGTAAAACTCACAACTACTTTTGTCCAACAACTTCTTTATTTCAATTCTATTTTTACACAAAGGCAAAGAGAATAGGGAGTAGGGAGGCAGGAATAATGCTGGGTCACCCCTAGCAAGTGGGGAAGAGGCTGCAGCCAAGAAGAATGAGTCAGACTGCTCTTCTCTGGCTTTCTTGGTGACAGCAGTGAACAAAAAGAAGACCAGGCATGGACTCAAGGCTTAAGTTAAAAAGGTCAGTCTGTTCAGGCCAGGCAGTGGAAAGGAAGTGTCAGATCTGTCCAATCCATGTTCATGAAGAGGAAATAAGACCTAGGTACATCTACTGAGGCCTTGGCTCTGGTGGGCTGGGGTCCTTCTCTTTGAAGGTCTAGGTCGCTGTCCCCAGGGCACATAGGGGCCACGGGGACGATACCTGGAAAAACCCCTGTGGACCACAGGGGCAGGCTGCTGATAACAGGGTGTGGGGAAGCAGGGCATAGGCAGCTGGGGACCAACCATAAAATTGTCTTCGAAGGGGAAACCTGTATGGGCTGGTGAGGGGACATCAGAATGGCAAGAGAATTGATCTGACTGGAAAGGATGATCTGAGGAAAAACAGACATCTGGGGGACCCAGTGGGAACGGGGCCATTCCCTGGTAAAAAGGAATGGGAGGAGGAAGTGGAGGAGGGTGTGGGGGCAGGAGAGGGCGCAGGGGCAAGCACTGGGGTGGTAACCCAAGCAGGGAGGGGCGTCTAGGGAAAGGCAAAGGTGGGGACCTAGGGAAGGCCAGGTGATTTCTCTTGGCCTGGGGCGGCCCTTCCACTGTCTGGCCAGGTCTTTTCTTCTTAATCCACTTGCTCACCGGGCGGCGCTGGGGCAGCTCCACACCCCAGGCGTCGGCCACGTGGGCCAGCAGTAGCTGGGAGAGGCAGCGGTGCACGCGCCCGTTCCAGTGCACCCCGTCCCAGTGCAGGTTCTCGCTCGCGTGGCGAAAGTAGAAATGCAAGTCCAGTACATCGAAGTTATGTTTTCGTGCCTCGGTGGCGCTGTAGAAGTTGGCTTCGACCACTGTGCTTTTCAGGGTGTCAGTCCGCTGCCGCTGGGGCGGAAGGAAACCCCCGGTGACTACCTTGCCCACGGGCATGGCCGTGTTCCACACCAGGAGGCAAGACTCGGGCAGCACCTGGCCCAGGCGTTGGAACAGGTTCTCCAGGTTCTCCAGGTAGCTCCACCAGAAGTCCGAACCATATCTGGAGACGTCCCAGAGGCAGGAGTTCATGACGACCAGGTCGGGGGCATGCTCACCGGACTGCAGCTCTTCCAAGATGGTCTGCAAGTACTCGGAGTACACGCGGGTGAGGAAGTAAAAACGCACCAGATGGTGGTCGGAGCGGAACTCGCGGACCTCACGGTAGTCAAGGCCATTGTGCATGGGGCCCCGCTGGCCTCCGTCCAGCAGCTCATCTCGTTCGAAGTTCAGCTCCCCCTTTACTTTGAGCTGCTTGGGAGTGAGCAGGCAGTCCTTCTGCAGCAGAAGCACCAGGTCCTTGTACACGGCCCTGTGCACGGAGTCCCCCAGGATGACCACGAACTTATTGTGGAGCAGCTGCCGCACTTCAGAGGCCCGCAGAAGGATCATGACGCCCGGGGCGAATGGCCTAGCTCCTTCCTTTGCACAGGGTGGGTCTGTGGATGGCTAGGACAGAAGGAGAGACCGGCTGGGAGGGACTCACCTCTGGGAGGAGCGCCCAGTGTGGGTGGGGGGTAGAGAGAGCATGAGGGAAGGGGATGGCGCCACGGCCTCTGCCCCGAGGGAGTGGACCAGGAGTGCCCGCATAGCAGGCGCCACCAAGCCCGGAACTGGGGGATGGGCAAAAGGGCAGGAAAGGAACCAAACGCCTTCTTTGTCTAGCCGCAGTTTCGGCCTGGGGCTTGACTTCTGAAAGCCAGAGGCTGCCCTTGGTGGCTCAGGTTCCACCTGGCGGGGAGGAGCTAAGTCCGATCCACCCTCCCTCGGGCTGGGAGTGCTAGCAGGATGCCTAGCCGAGAGCCTGGAGGCAGCCCAGAAGCCTAAGCGAAGACGGTTAGTGCTATGCCACTGCTAGATAGTGAGGACAGCAAGTAAGCAAGAACATGAGAAAGTTTGTGATGTAATGTTAAGCGGAAGAAGTTCCGTCCCATACTGAGTGCCCTATCACTGGAACTATGTAAAAGAGATACGCATAGATAACACTGAAAGGAAAGATGTAAAAACATTTTCATTGAATAGGATTATGGGTGACTTCTCTCCCCTTTTATTTTTGTAAATATTCATTGTAGTCTTATATCGCTTATTATAACTTTGAAAGAATTAAATGAAATGCAACAGGCAACACAAAGGAAGAGTACATGTGCTAGGTTAAAAACATAAAAACGCCAGGCATGGTGGCTCATGCCTGTAATTCCAGCACTTTGGGAGCCCCAGGGGGCAGATCACTTGAGGTCGGGAGTTGGAGACCAGCCTGACCAACATGGAGAAACCCCGTCTCTACTAAAAATACAAAATTAGCCAGGCATGGCGGTGCATGCCTGTCCTCCCAGCTGAGACTGAGGTAACAGAATCGCTTGAACCCGGGAGAGGGAGGTTGTGTTGAGCTGAGATCCCACAATTGCACTTCAGCCTGGGCAATAAGAGCAAAACTGTCTTAAAAAAAAAAAGAAAAAGAAAATATAAAAACAGATTTCTTTTACAAGGAAGTAGCTGCTTCTCATCAATAGGACTGAAAAAGATCAAAAGATAAAACTGGAAATAGGGAGATCCAAGATGGCCAGTCACTAGCAGCTCAGGATCGCAGCTCCCAGTAAAAGCGCAGAGAGCCAGTGGACGCCACACTTACCGATAAATTTTTGCTGCCCACGGACCAGGACGTTCCCAGTGGAGGAGCCCCACGGGTCACCAGCGTGACCCTTTCGGCTGGCGCGGCTTTTTTGCTGGCGGCTCTTGGTGCGGAGTAAACGGGACTGAGTCTCCTTTTGGATGATGTTTGGCGCTCTGGGAAGTCAGAGCAGTCCATCCAGCTGACTGAAAAAGGGCCTGAGAAGCCAGACCGGAGACCCCCGGGCAGAAAAGCACCACGAATTACAACGCTGCTGTCTTAGCTAGCGTTGCGAGTCGCACAGTGAAAATTACGTAGATTCCGGAGCTGGGAATTAACAAGCTGGACGTCCACTCAGAGACCTAATTCGAAAGTGGATAATTACAAAGACGACAGATGGATAAAACCATAAAGATGCCAAGAAGCCACCGTAAAAAAACTGAGAACACTCAAAATCAGAAAGTCTCTCCTTCTACAGAGGACGCTAGTTCCTCATCAGTAACGGAGCAAGGCT